>CABFVZ010000663.1:223666-276608 GCA_902151445.1 Timema monikensis
CCCAAAAAAAAAATTTAGACTTTTGTTGGGATGTTGAAATTAAATACTCAGTGAAGTGAATACATAAAATAGCAAATAGTTTATAATTTACAATACCTCTTTGTATACAATATTTAATGTCAGAATGCAATCATCTTGAATTATTTGTTTGTTATTTTCGGTAATTGATACACAAATATTGTTAGATTTTTCTTTTAACTTAAATTTTAACTAAACAATGTATTTTAACCTAAACTTAGTATGCTATGTCAGAAGTCGGTAAAAAATACTATCTACTGATACCTTATTCATCGCTGTAACCTTTGTATTAATTGAGAAAAAGGGATGTTGACAACATAAATAATCGTATAAAAGATATATATTTGTTTTTGCAAAAATATATTAAAAATTATAGCTTAGTTAATTGACCTGATTTTTTATTGATTTTTATATTGCTGTTGATTCTGTTCAAAATGTGTATCAGGGGGCTTATTTTACATAATCATTAATAACGCAGGCATATTTTAATACAAATTAATTTACGGGTGCTTTGTTTACTACAGATTATAAAAAAATCAGAAAATTTCGAAATTGGCTTTAAAAATTGAGTTCCAAATGGGTATCATGGAGTAGTTTTTCATGATAAATAAGTATACATATTTAGTGTGGATAACTACAAATAACTTATTTAAACAAATTATTAAAACAATTTTGTTTAAAATTTATATATTAAAAGTGTTTGTTGTGATTAACAAGATGTCTTATTTTAAGATGGCCTATTATAACCCGAACGGGTAGTAAAAACAAAATTATGACGAAAATTTACTTGAGGGTAGTTAAATGAATAAAGTATTTCTGAAAATTTTCTTCCAAGCAAAAAATACACAATATGGGAAAGTTTAGGCGATTATGTAGTACTATTTTATTTTTGAACAGTATTGACTTCAAAAATTATATTTGTATTTTCTAAAAGTTTCTCTCACCAGAATCTCACTGTGACACTGTAGAATTATACTGAATGCAGGTTCTTGAAAATCCTCGTGGGGTATATTAAGTGTGTGTGATGGGAAGGGGGAGGGGGTTAAGAGGGGAGGGGCCTATGAAGGGAGGTTGATTTTTGGTCCCTATTTTACTACCCGTTAGGGCTATCTGAATATTTTCACTGATGAGAAAGAAATAAGGTAGATGGAATTCAGAGGAAATATACATTTGCGTGTAAGGAAGGTATTAACTCATTTGGGAAAAATAACCCTCACTACACCCAGCTGAGATTTGAACCCAGCCCTCCCAATCCCTCAAAGACCAATTTAGGTTACTATGAATACTTTTACGCTAACCATGTAGAAATGTTCAAACTATTAGAATGGGACGAATACACACGATACCTATATCAAAGTTTTCAAGTGGGAACCCAGTTTAATTTATCCCAAGAAAGCTATTTCCAAAAATATTATAGAATGAGTTAAAATAAATCAATTCCAGCGCTTCCATTTCCCTTCACACATTCAAACTTTACTACAGCGTTTAATGTTTGAATGTAAAAGTATAAATAACGTCTGTGTTTCCCGGTATGTTAATATTTTAAGATTATAATCAAAGCCTTTACGATTACATTCTCTCCCTCTTAGAGCTCAATTATCTGACAACTTGACCGGAAAATGTTCCTCTCTAGTTGTGCTGGTTTGGAGACGAGATAAACTAGAATGGGGTTTCTCAGACCGTAGGACGTTTGGCATACTAACCCTGAAAGGATACTTGTTTGGAACATTCTATACAGGATGTTTGAAGAAGTATTAATAAGTAAATGCGAGGTTTTTTGGACCAACCGAGATAGGACGTGTGGATTAGGGATAAACATAACTCCTCATGTCATTAATGCAAACATAACTTAACATAACATGACCTAACTTAAAGTAACTTCCAGGTGATTGAGCAGACACTGGCTACAGAAACGTGAGTCAGAAGTAAGCAAACACACACGGTAGGACTCACAGGAGTTTCTACAACTGCGCCAAACGTCCCGTGTGTTTCAGAGAGGATAGTTTCATATTGCACCAAATGTCCTACGCGCTTTTCTCACTCTCTCTCACTAGTCACGTAACTCTTTAGGGGCCATGAGGGTTACCTGGTGGTCTAGGGGTAAGGTGTCAGACTTCTGTGCTGGCGGCCGGGGTTCAATCCCCGGTCCCGGCACAGATTTATCTGATTTCCAAACCCTGCCTTAACCTCTGACCAGACATCTTGTGAATGTGGGGAATGCCAGGCCGCCACCGTGGTTCGGATTCCACGTAAAACTGTAGGTCCTTCATTTCATCTCACAATCAACCTACCATTACACATTAGCGTAAGTGCGTATAACCCGAACGGGTAGTAAGACGCGGTGCTAATAATAATAATAATAATTAGGGGCCATGGCCTAACCATCACACCCCTGTTGGCTAATTATAATAAACAAGAAGAACCACACGCCTACTATATCGTAAAGTATAAACATTTGTTTCAAATTCTGCGGCAAACTAAGCAAAGCCGTGACACAAGAAAAGAAAAGCTTATTAAAGTCCATCATACATCATATAAAAATCCGAGTTAATTTGTTTATCATCAACAAATATCATTTGAACGGATAATAATAAAACGTGTTCTGTCGAATGCCTCGTGAAATTCTTCGCGTTCCACTGAGGACATCCGTTCTACAGTTTTGTAGAAATACCGAACTATAACGTACATGGCGTGCTGTGGCTAAGGTTATACCTCGAAGCGTGTGTTGCATAGCTGTTGGTGACAGTGGGCAGGCCCGGTTTTAATATAATCCACCCGCACCGAGACAACATTCCAACTATAGTCTGGGTCGTGAGACTTATTATACCTAGAACTGTCAGGGCTGCTTTTCCCATGTCGAGATTTGAATATCTCGAGTCTTAGCTTTAACAATAAGTTATATATAAAAAATAATTAGAAACCTATTGCATTTGCATTTACCTATTTAAACCAGAATATAAAGTTTAGATATAAATAAATGAATGCATTAAACCCGTTATGTCTCTTACTTTCCCCACTATTCACATTAAACTAATAAACCGATTTCAGTCAAAAATTATGCACATAGCAAACACACCGTGGGCACTTTTATTTGGTATGTTTAATATTCTTGTGTAAATTCAGCTATGGAAGGTAGATGTTTATTTTTAATTGAACCATTTTCATCATTGATTATAGGAAAGATGAGAGTTTTTCTGCAAAGTTGTTACAGCTTGTTGCATTACAAGGTGTCTTGGTCCACACCAAGCAGCCATTTTGATATTGAAACTACAATGCTAGATTGTAGATATGAATATGCAGTTTTAATACGAGTTTAAAATTTAACAAACAATAGTTAAAAGGAAACAAAACAATATTTTGATTAAAATATGAAGGTTAAAACTTGACTAAACCATTTAAAATGTTAATCAAATTAAAACACTGAACAAAATGTGGATCCACGTTTAAAATTCAATTTTTTAGTTCAAAGATTGTTTTGTTTTCATGTAAGATATTGTTTAGTAAATTATTCATGGACATTAAGATTGTTGTTAGAATATATGCGATATTTTATTCAGATTCGTATGTAATAATATTATATTTAGCATCGCGTCTTACTACCCGTTCGGGTTATACACTTTAAGTACTAATTACGCTAATGGATTAGGAATTGGGAAGGTTGAATTTAGAGGAAGTGAACCTCAAGATATTACCAATTATGATGGAGGGGGGTTAAGGTGTAAATGTATGAGACGCGAGTAAATGTAAGCGTTTTTGCAGTTTTTATACCAAAACTTTTTTTTTGTTGAAAGGAATACAATATTTCTCCAGTAGAAACATAATTTAATTTTCTTCACTTGTTGATCTCAACAGCTCTTGAATATCCTTCAAGGGTGTCCTGGAATTCAGAAACTTTTTTTCTTCATTTAAAAAGTTTGTCATCAAATGCCACTATGCTTGTGACAGATATTCAACAACTGTTGATATAACCATGTGGACAAATATCTGTACTGAAGCAACATCTTATTTATTTTGACCTCAAAAAAATTGTTTGTAGTAAAAACTGCAAAAATCTTGACTTTTCTCGCGTCCCCTTCCACCCCAGCTTAGCACACGTACACCTTTAAAGTATCATAAATAGACTAATATACTTAGTATTCTTCCTCTCAATACCTAGGCTAATAGCTCATTGGAGTTTTGTAAAATTAATATAACCAACCCATAATTAATGTTCTAATTTTACTTTTAATTACTTCAAGGAAGGTTTAATGTTTAGAAAATTCCTTACCACAATCTCCTTTTGAGAGACTTTCCCACAAGCCACCACAGGAAAGATTTCCCTCTTCCTCCTTCACGCCCCCTCCCCTCCAAACACTCGTCCCTCCAAAATATGGGTATGGACTTGGAATGGGGGCTAAGGAGATATAATTTCATATTAAATTTGCTCTCATTTTCGTGAAAGGAGAATGGGGAAAAAAATTTGGCTAAAAACTACCCTCACTACACTCTTCTATGAATCGAATCCAAATTTACCCTTTTCCGATAAACCAGACTAAATGAGCTAAACATTTAGACAGTGTGCTCACCGATGGGGGATCTAGCCGTGATATATTAGCGATGGGATAGTGGGGAGTTGTTAAGTTGGTTTGTGGGTTGTGTGCCGAAACAATCATTTGGTTCTGGCAGTGCATGTTAAATACCCCTATTAAAGCAAATACAACAGTTTTTTTTATGGTGGGTACAACCATCAATATATGGAATTTGGTTTTCCAGGAAACCTATATTTGTGATTTATGTCGTTATTACACTGGTATCAAGGCCTTGTCTCAACACATTATTATTATTATTATTATTATTATTATTATTATTATTATTATTATTATCATCCATTGCAGAAAATATTGAGACACTAGAATATTCTCTCTGAACAAAATAGTTGTGGGGAGTGGCTTCCATCCGATAATACTATTTAAAATTAGAAACCTTTATAGTAGTGGTTTTTATATCCCCCGTTGAGTTTTGAACATAATACTCCAGAAAATGGTTCGACACCTAGCCCAACAGTAAATTATATGGCAACTTCCGGAATAAAGCAGCCTGGCTAGCTATTAAAACACCAGAAAAGGTAGCTCATTGCCAGCGTATTCAATTAGCATGCTAGATTCTGAAACGTTAAGACGGAACATTATTTGAATCTCTGCTGGTCGCACTGGAAGGGTAATTTTTACTAAATGATTTTTAACTTAATATCCTTCACCATTTTTAGTCCTTAAGATGGGATAGAAAGAGATGCAAGAAAAGACCAGTGTTCTTACACTTTTTGTATAAAAACTTTGTTTTGGTCAAAATAAATAAAATATTGCTCCAGTCCGAATATAAGAGTTTAATTTTCTTCACACGATGATATCAACAATTCCTTAATATTTGTCATGAGCATAGCGGCATTAGATGAGAAACTTTTTAAATTAAGATAAAAAGTTGTTATTAAATTTCAGGACACCCTCTATAGATATTCAATCAATTTTGAGGTCACCATGCGAAGAAAATTAAATTCTATGTTTATAATAGAGCAATATTTTATTTATTTTAGCCAAAATAATGCTTTGCCATAAAAACAGCAAAAAAAATCTTTTCTCTCATCCCCTTCCATCCCACCTTCAATTTATTCGTAGAATCGGGAATTAATAAATGCGGAGGTACTATAGAAAAAAAAATTAATAGCCAAATTTATACAAGCCCAACCTAAACTCAAACCTTGGTACACGGACTCTATATGCATAAAGATAGGGTAATGGGAAATTGTGGCTATTAAAGTGTTAAGTCAGTTTGTAGGTTGTTTGATGAAACCATCAGTTGGTTCTGACGTGCCGCTTTTACTAAAGTCTCTAAAAACTTTTCATAGCTCGGCAGCCAATGAGAATGCTATAGGTGAGTGGTTTCTAACTGGCGCCCAACGAGCTGCATGCGGCCTGCGATACTTGTTTTCTTTTGCGGCCAACAAAGTTTCTTAGAAAAGTAATCTACTGTACTAAAATTGATGTTTTTAGCCAAGAAACTGGAAGTCTTAACTTTCGCGAGAAAAATCATGAAAGCTCTAACTGACGTTGATGTTTTATTTATTCCTTAAATCTATATTATATTGACGTATCAAAGATAATAGGTAGATTTTAGTCACAAAATTTTGTTTAATATGTAATTAATCCAAAGTTAAATTAATTTGCCATTTCTTAATTAATTCACAATTTAATACCTTTTGGTGACCTGGTGGTCTAGGGGTAAGGGGTTGGACTTCTGTGCTGGGGTCCGGGGTTCAATCCTCGGTCCCGGCACGGATTTATCTGATTGCCAAAAACCCTTCCCTCACCTCTGACAAGACGTGTATTAATCACAACTTGTGAATGTGTGGAATTCCAGGCCTCCACCGTGGTCCGGATCTCACGTTAAGTTGTAGGTCCTCCATTTCATCTCACAATCGCCCTACCATTAGACATTAGCGTAAGTGCGTACAACCCGAACGGATAGTACGACGCGGCGATAATAATAATAAATACCAGTTCTTGTTTTTGCATAACTTGCCCAAAATGAGCCGATTGTGATGCAGCTTGCCACTAGACTCTAGAATTCTAGGGGCCCTTGGGCACTACTAAGTTGGAAATCCCCGTTAAAGGGATTGTTTTTATTTGTATTTTATGTAAACCACCTTCTTGAGGGAGGCTGATCTGTAACTTATAGTAACAACAAGACGGACATTCTTTTTTTTTTTCGATAAATCATTTTATCGGACCACGTACAAGGAAGAGAGAGTCCGGTCTCTATTTGGTTTTCCGCACTGGCCACTCCACAAATTATAATAGTACTTTCTCTTTCCTGAGTGAACAGTCTCCACACAACCAATATCACCTCTTAGAATACTACAGGTATCATATTTATCTTTGCTCTCTCTCTCTGTGTTAACGGTTGTCAAGTTTCCTCGCTCTCAGTTATGTCTGAAGGCGGTATGCTCGGGTAACTGGCAACATCTACAAACCATCAGTGCAAACTTGTGTTTTATTTGAGGGTAGATTGACCAAACAAAAACAAGAAAATAACGACATTGTTTCCCGATAGTAGCCATACAGCTATACAGTTGTCTAAGGCTGGGCGCACACACACACAAAAAAAAGCAAAATCGTTTACGCTTTATTAAGCCTCGAGACCATTATTTCAATGTATTCAAATGGAACTGCCGTACACTAGTTAGTCAAAAATCAAAAGTTCTTTAATGTGACTTATAGCCAATTGTTTCGGTATCATCCAAAAAGAAAAATCACCTTAGAGCAAAACAAAGTATATCAAAGCTCACCTACAGTAGGCCCATGGCTTCTTTGGTGCTGACTGACAGCTCACAGCTGACAGCTGACGTCTTTGAAAAGTTACCAGACCAAATTATGTAATCCCTACGCCGAACCATATGATCTTCAAAAACATGTGTTTAGCAGCTGTAACTTCTGGCGGTCAAAATGTAGGTATATACCTAAATGTTGACAGTCAGAAGTCAGCTGTGAGCTGTCAGTCAGCACCAAAGAAGTCATGGGCTCACTGTAGTCATGGTTCGGACTTAAACATGGGGCGGATGACATTACTGACCGGGAGGAACATGACATCCAGTTCGGTCCCTTGGTATGTAGACTATTAGCCGCTCTTGTGGCACAGAGCGTTACCCAGTGTACAACATAGGAGGCTGTCTACACATACACACACATGAGATGATGTGGTGATAGTGAATATGGAGGTGTGGGGCATTGGGTGTCTTAGACCAAACCCTGGCGACCATTGGGATAATTTACCTTAATAGAAAAATACCCTCGGTACCAGCCGTAAATCGAACCCGGGACCCCTAGTTTCGTAGCCAGATTCACTGCTCACTAAAACACGGGGCTGTAAGTTTCGTGTGCTGATGTAATCAATCGGTTCATAAAGTGCACATTAGTTACCAAAAACTAAAACAAAACCCAACCATATATTTACAACATTTTTCTAAGGTATATTTTTAATCACCACGTATTACTATTCTTCCGGTTCATTCACATGTTCATACCAATGGATTAAGAATGAGAGAGTTAGGATTTAGATGCAATGTATTAACGGTTGCGAGAAGGTAAGAGTGGAAAGCCATTTAGGTAAAACTATTCTCAATATACTTGACCAGGATTCAACCTTCCCTACTTCGGCAAAGAAGATCAAACGAGGTTAGTTCCCGCTGATGAGGGTTTTAGAGATTAGTTAATAAATCAACTGGTTCAACAGATTATCTTTGTTTATTATAAATAAATGGAATAAATAACAAATAATATTATCGTTTCTTTTACGGTTTAGTTGTATGTCACTTTTCTTCTCCCCCCCCCCCCTCCNGTGCCATCATTTCTCAGCCGGGCTTGGCCTGTGTTTTTCTTTGAACTCACTCCTAGATTTTTCCAGACAGGTGTGAACGGTTGTGGGGGTTAGACGAGCTGAGGGATAAAGCTCCGGAAAAGTAGGTCCCATCACCTCGAGACGTGACGGGGGGAAATGGAGGGAAAGCTCGGCGAGGCGAGGGAAATGGACCGGGTTGAAAGTAATGGTGGCAGCCGTGGAATCTATGGAGGTGGCAGATTTATTTGAGTAGAGAGAATTCCAGGGAATGTTGGTTTATACTACTGTAGATTGACACGGCTGCTCTAAAGGGAAGAAAAAGCTCGGGGATATTCGTTTCACTTGAAATACATTTATTTTTAAGCAGACCATTTGTTTGAGGTTAATATTAGCTGGAACACTACGCTTATATTTTTATTATCACTTTCAGCACTTGATTTACTAACGATTTTTTCTAAATAATTAGGGGGTTTGGAAGCTTAGAGGAAATGCACCCGCGTAAGCTCTGTAGCGTTTATCGTATAAAAGCTACAAGATTTAAACGCAAAAACAATAAAAGAAAAGACAATATAATGTCAACTAAAACTACATAGGAGTCAACTCACCTAGGCCCCATTTTGCTTGTTGTGCCTCCCCCAATCGATTCCCCCCCCCACCCCACCCCCAGAAGCACCTCATACCACGATGAGAGTTCCGCACGTAGTAACTGTGTAAAAAGTACAACAAACTGAACCATGATTTCACCCGAGGCATGCTGGGAACTCTGTAACGTTGCAGTTCTAGAAAAGCGACGTATTGCTAAAGTGTTGTTCTCGGTGGTTCACCGAGCCTGTAGAAGCTTCTACCCGTTGTATTACCACCCCGTCCATCTCTTCTTTGTTTCTTGTTCTCCGTTGTTTGTGCTAACCCCTCTCTCCCCCTCTCTTAGCTAGAGCTTTCATATATATACCTGTGCTGTGCGTATGGTAATCACTCTTGTCAGGATACCGTCCTTGGACACAACTAGGTGTCAAGGATGTTCATAACATAAGGTATAAATTACGTTTCGGCTTTTATATTCTCAAAATTCCTTTTCGGCCATAAATATTGTTATTTAATCTAAATTATATAATCATGGTTGGGAATAATGCGTATAATCTTGGTTTTGTTATATATTGGATTAATTATGGTAAATTATGTTAGCAAGTTTGATACGTTGGCAAAATAAAAGCGAAGTCCCTTTATTGAATTCACGTGTTAGCTGCTTTTTCTTGGACTAATATCAGGGATAGGGTTGTGATATTTCCTTTTGGAGTTTTGAGTTTTGAGTGGACTATTATTGCTCGTAATCTATACCCCGTATGGCGTGAGACGTCATTCAGTTTGTTAAATGTATTAGCTATATACTATATATATACGCTAACGTGTATTATGTTGACGAGAAAAGACCATTACGGTATTTATTATAAACTAGCTTTAATACTATTGAGGATGGTCGCTGAAGCCTATTATTAAGAATTTCTACTGCTATACATATGTATTGATATTAGTATTCAAATCTGGGTGATTGTGCAGACCCATCGTTATTACCTTTCTAATAATTACTATATTTTATAGTTAGTTTTGGGTGATTAGTGAGACCCATTGTTGTCATATTTCCAATATATTTTATATTATATATATTTATATTCTTCCTTCAAATTGGGGGGATTGTTAAGAAAGATAATTGGTATTGTTCTTCTAATATACACATATGTTCGTAAATGTATCTTATTGTTTAATATTAACATTTTTTTGATTATAATATCATTTATCTGCTGTTTATCAAAATAAATTATTTAAACTATTATGTTAATGCTTAGCTTCTCTTATAGTAGTCTAATTGAATGAATTATGCCCCGTCCTCTACCCTGATTTCGGCTAAATTTTGAGTCCTTTAAATAATATTTGTAAAGTGGGTTCATGGAAGCAGAATGGCCTATATGCCGGAGTACGGCCTATTTGTCATATATGAAGGTCCTATTGGCTCCTCTGCCTTTATTGTTTATTTGTTTTTGGTATTTTGTATTTAAATTAAAATCTTGTGTACCTGCCTTTATTCTCAGGAGAATAAGGGTGGTGTTACAGCTTGTCTTTAGAATGGAAGAACCATAATGATACATCACATGTGGAAGACCACACTTAGGGAATCCGGCCCAGATTCGAATCTGGGTTATTAAACGAAAATCCATTTGAGTTCCCACCATATTGGAATGATTAACCAGATTTTTAAAATATGACCCTACTGGTTTTTTGTTTATTCCTTGTGGACGGTCTATGTACATGATCTGAAAATGTTATTGTTAATACTACGGTAATACTTCTCAATAGTGGTAAAAATAAATGATAAATATATATTTTAATGTTTTATGTCTCAAGAGAGTAAATATATAAAGTTGCTTATTTTAAATAACCAAAAAAGTTGTCTAAATTTTGTCCCCCAGTGTGAGTTTTAAAACAAAACAAGAAAAAAGCATGAATTAGTAAGGTTAAACAGGCAATTGGATTTTTTGTATTTTTTATTTGCATCCAATTTTACAAAATATGTAAAAATATGAGAATATAAATCATTTAAACAATTATCACAAACAAACCTACTATAATTAATTATTAATGCATGGATAACATATTTCGTGACACCACCGAAAGTATTCTGTACAGCAAACCCACTTTTATAATTATTTTTCTTTGATAAATTTAATGCTTATCTCGATATTTAGAGTTTCAAATAAATTATGTCCACTAAAAATTAAAAAAATAGATCAAAGTCATAGACTCTTTCAAATTTAATCCCTGTGATGAAATTTGGAACACATCAGGGAATAAAATTAAGAATATTTTATTTTTCAACATGACGACCTTTCTACAGAATCATGTACACATAAAATTACCTACACATATAATGCTTGGAAATAGTTATTATACTCTGTAATATACAATGATAGGATGCTTAAGTTACTTACCGTGAATAAGAATTCAGGAGTGTTAAAAGTTAATATTCGCAAAACTCTGTGTTTCATAAAAAAATATAATTGCTTAGAGCTGACGAAATAGATAACTAAAACGTCTGTGGTCTTCACATATTACTAGCGCTACCTATACTTGTACTAGTTTCCCAAGCATTTGCTAAAATGTGGCATATACCGGCTGAAAATGACGAGGGGACAAAATTAGGCGTGGGGAAGAAATATGGTAACTTTACCTTAAACTTCGTTAATACTGAAAGCTTACAAGCTCACATCACATGATTCCACTATGACTCAGCTTGTAATATAGGCCATAGTGCAGTCCATAAAGATAAGACTACACTTTTCAGGGTAAACTGAGTGTACAGGCATCGTTCATCCTAGGCTCAAAGAATGTTCCTGACGATTTTCGTTAAGGTTAGTTAGCACATTTTGACCACTATCGTGGGAAAAACACCCAAACAGAGAGACGAGATGTCAAATGGTCAAGTTAAAACAGGTCATGGCTACGCTCAGTCAATAAAGTGTCTGCTCTGGATGGCTGGAAGACCGAAATTAACATGGCCAACTCCCCCTTTTTTTTGCTCATATTCTTTCAAGCTCATACGCCTTTACGTATTTATGAAAATGTCACAATTCTGAGTAAAATCAGAAATTTCGTGGCATTCTAAAATACAACATGCCAATACATGTCAATTTTGTTACTTACACAAATTGTTTGAAATAAATATTCTAAAAAGTTTTCCCAGGGATGATTTTCGACAAATGATAGAAATCAATTTTTATTTTAATTTTAAAACTTAATTTGATGTAAAATGAAAACATCTAGAACAAATCTAAACTATTCTAATTTATTCTACTAACATTTATATTGGTTTGTATTTCTATATTTTTTATTATTACAACTATAACACTTTACGTCGTGTTTTGAACTCATTCACTGTCCACAACTAAATTGTTTTTCCTCTTTTCGCGCTCCAGTTAATTTCATTCTACCAGGCGAGGTATCAAACGGGAGTTTATCGACGGAGCGGAATGAAGACATGATTTCGATAGTGTGAAAATGGATTTGTGGAAATATGAAATCCACTGAAACTGTTTGGTGTAGCTCCACCAAACATCAATCGGTCGTCCCTAATTTGGCTTTCTCTTTATCATTGTCTCTATTACACAGGGAGGGAATAAAAAATATTAGCTGCAGACACAGCGGTGAATAAGTTTTGATTAATGAGGTTTTTAAAGTCTGATTTTTATAGGAATCCCGTTACTAGACAACTAGAAACTCATATTGCCACATTGGCGTTAAAATAAAATATTACTAAGTAATTTAAATTCTTAGTCCGTTTAGTTCATAATTTAAGGTTAAATTATATAGCAAGTCATAAGAAAATATAATTAGAAGATTTGAATGAATTTTTAAATGAACTTTTAGTTTAATAAATCAGATAAAACATATTTTATAAGATGCCAATTTTTATGTGACTTTAAATTAATGTTGGTGGGCGAAAGCGGGCTTCCTATAAAAAATCATGGCTTAACTTTCTTGGGGGTCGCATAATCTTGGGAATCAATATACTATATGTCCGTTGACGGGAAAAGTTAGGTTCGACCATTTACCGGGTCACCAGGAATTGTTTTCAACATGTTATGTCCTCACAACTACCATCTAAAACTCTAACTTGTGTATTATTTGTAAGTAACCTTCACACCAAACATACTAAAATAAATTTCTATCAAGTTTGTTTAATATGTGTACTTATTTACAACTTAGCTAATTAGATATTGTGAACACACCACCTCTCTCATCATAATGACAATCTTTCTTGTTAAGATATACCCGAATCAACCTTAAGTGTCACTCTCGCTACATAGACTGGTACTGACGATAGGTATCCCGGTTGAGTGTACTGAGTGTTAATTGATTTTCTAGTCTCCGTTTGGAAAAATACGTGTAAGTCACCTTCTTCCTGTCCCGTTAGTGTAATATTTCTTATCACTAAGTTTTAATACCTGTTCAGGTTATATACATATATGAAAAACACTCTAATTGGTAGAGTTGGGGATTAAAGCATTCTAGAGGTAGTGTGTCTGCACTTGCGTGGAAAGAGAGTGAGAAACCATTTAGGGAAAACAACCCTCAGTCCACCCAACCGGGATTTGAACCTTGTTTTCGGCAGGCAGGTCTAACACTGGGGTGACGCCTTAGCTCATTCAGCCAATGAAACGGGTTTTAGTTTAATTAAATGCGGGTAACTCTGACGGTGCAAAAATATATTTTTACATAACATTAAAATTGTCTTATTGCCACCAACCCTAACACTTACTCCCCCGACCAAAGATTCATCATTGCGAAAGGGAAAACCCCAATTTAACCCATGATATTTTTATTGACCATCCCGGGAATCGATCTTGGGACCCTGTGCTCATAAGGCAGACACACTACTTATTTTGTTAAGGTGTTGGACCTAATAACTGTCCGCGTGGTAGATTCTCACGTTCCTCTAAACTCGACAAAATTTGTTACAATAAATGTCCATTAGGGTTTATTCTAATTTAACGACATTTTCCCTTCTGCTGCTCACATTACTCCTCTCGAATAGTCTGTTTTCTCGTCTAATCGCTCTTTGAGTGACTTGCAGCAAACGTCAAGTTCAGTTGGTAACCATTAATAAGTGTTTCGAAAAGGTTTCATATCTCTCTCCTTAATTGGCGAACTTGACGCTCATGTTGGCAAGCTTGTTCTTGTTTGCTCGGTGTTTACAAGATGCCAAGTCGGCAACTTGGGCAGATTCCGCTTGGCGAGAGGAAATTAATTTGACTACTGCCAAGGAAATTCAAAAGGCGGGAGGAAGGGGAACCTTAGACGAATGAGGTTTATGAGGTTTCCTCTGTATGTAAATAAGGAACTAAAAAAGCTCGTTATAATTTTCCCTCACATTTTAACATTTCCAGATGGTAAGTTTATTCTCCGAGTAATTTAAGTTTTGGTCGCTGTAGCAGACCCAACAATCTTAATGGGGAAGTGCCCTGTACACAGATAAAGATACACATTCTCTGGTTTTTCGTTTCTAAAAGGTTTAAAATGTACTTTAATGCTCACGAGGAGAACACGAGCAAATGGAAATATACATGCCACCACTTTAAATGGAACCTTACTTTACCATTTGGGAAACAATACCGTCTCAAACAAACCATTATAGGAAAATACTTTTTCTGGGCTAGGACAATACTCGTCTGTGATTCAAATCTCCATAGAGGAAATTGTAAAGTAAGGTTTCCGATTTCAGGCTGTTGGGCGGACATTTTCCGGAGGGGTAGGGGGTATTCATTATAAGAACAACTTAGATAAAATAGCTGTTTATATATATCATATATTTGCACCGCATCTAACTTCCTTTACGGTCCATCCACATTTTAACTACACCAAAATAACCCGTTTCGGTGGCCGCATAGTCTAACGCGCCACTCTCGTTTTGGACTAAACTGCAGAAGATGGGGAGATCGGAGTTCGATCCCGGTCGGGTGCACTGTGGGTGGGCTTTTCCTAAGTGGTTTTTCACTCTCCCTCCACGTAAATTCGGGTGAATTTCTTCTAGATCAAGCCTTTCTAATCCCTAACCCATTAATGTAATTAGTACATAAGCGTATAACTCAAACGGGCAATAACACGTGGTGCTAAAAAGAACAACACCAATGTGGTGGGGATGAGGAAAGTAGAATTTAATGAAGGGGGTAGAGTAGGAAACCCTTTAGAGAAAACATATCAGTACATTCAGGTGGGAGTCGAACTCTGACCTTCTCGTCATAGGAAAATAATATCATATGAGGCTGATGCCTTGGTACACTTGCTCACCGACGCGGGTTAGTTGTGGTTTTTTTAGTACCACGTCTTACTACCCGTTTGTGTTAGGTAATAATTAGGCCAATGTGTCAGGGATAAGTAAGGTTGAATTAAGAGGAAACGTACCAGTTTTTTTATGGAGTGTCAGTGGAAAATCATTTCAGGAATAAATCCTCTTCTGTAAACCCGACCGAGACTCGAGCCCTGATTTCCTAGTCATCGGTAGTCCAGTCTATGACTTGAGTGATGCTTAGACCGCTTGACCAGTGAGGCGGGCAGGTCAGTAGTTAGGTAATTATTTGCATACTTTACTTTATTTATGTATTGACATGCAATCATGTGAGTCCTACCCGCCATTTCTATATCATTTGATAGGCCCGCGGGTAGATACCTTGACGAGTCCGTAAGAGTAAAAGCAAATTAGTTTATTAATTGGCTTTAAAACAATTACGTCTAAAAACGTGGTCAATTTTTCTATCGAGGTGAGGTCTTACTACCTGTTCAGGTTATATGCATGAATGATTATTACTTTGGTGGGGTAGGGGTGACGAAGAAATCTACCAGCATTTTCATGGAAGGAGAGTGGAAGACTATTTAGGGAAAAAAACACCTTCAGTAGACCCAACCGGTATTTGAACCCCAATCTCCCCGTCATCAGCTGACCAGCCTAACACGAGTGGATGGTTTAAAGAAAATGCACCCGCATTGGTGATAAGAGATTAAGAGAATGGAGGGGGTGGGAGGGAACACAGCACAAGCTTACATGTTGAAAGCTACCGTGTAGTCCATCAGCTGAGATTCAAACCTCGACCTAACCTTAAGAACCTGCAGACTATTGTAAAAGTAGCCCACTTCGGTGGTCGATTGGTCCAAGGCGTCACTATCGCAATAGGCGAGACTGCTGATGAGTTCTGAACGAGTGTACTGAGGGTGTTTTCCATCAAATGATTTTCCATTCTTTCTCTACACAAATGTGGTTACACTTCCTCAAAATTCAACTCTCTTCATCCTTAACACATTTTGGTAATTATTACCTAGGCGTATAGCTCGATCGGGTAGTGAGACGCTATGCCAATTTTCTTAAAACTGTAAATATACACTTTATCCTAAACATTTGGGGAAAAAAGGAGGTAAGGGGGGGGGGGGATAAAATTCCCCACAGTTTCATATCAATGGACGCTGTCACAATTCATATTACTTCGTATCGGGTTTCTGTTAAATAGCCAAAAGCTTCTCTACTCCACCAGCATCGTCACGGCCAGCCAAGAATCTAGCAACCTCATCTGAGTCCTTGCCTCAAAGATGCCACAACTGCCCAGGACATCATTTTCATCGCGACTGCCCCATTCCGGGTCAACGATGCCAAGATAAGGGAAACGGCAGGCCAGAGGAGGAATCAACCCCACCTCTGGCCAAGAGATCCCCGGGCTACAACCAATGATCCTCAGTGTCAGTCACGTGACAAGCAAGACCCTCCCACGGGTCTTCTGCGAGACTTCCCAGGGAACGATTCTCGCCTACTTGACACCAAAGCTACCTCCAACTTAATTCACCCAAGACACCTTTCCTCACACGAGAACCGAACCCTTACCCCCTTCTCTTACCCCATGCACTTAGCCAAGGTCGGAAGTACCTTGACAACCCAGGGCCATGTCCAACTTACCGTGACCATGCAATCACTCATCCTCAACATCGCCTGTCTCGTTTCGGAGGAGCTTCGCTAATCACTAATCTTAGGACAACCTTGGTTCATCGAAAACAAGGCCGTTCTGGATTGCGAACACCAACGAATCCTCTTTAGGGCCCAATAACGTCACACCCTATCCTGGAACTCAAAATTCCTTGAACAAGCAGCTCCAATCCTGGAAGGGGACATTCAGCACCACGCCCCTCCGGAGTGCCAATACCAACTACTACAACTCCAAGACCAACATCGTGACCTCTTCGCAACTCAAGGCCTCCTGAGAAGAACGCGCAGCATCACCCACCAAATACAGCTAAAGGACAATCGGATAATCATGGTCCAACCCTACCGGTTCTCCCCCACAAAAGGTGCCATCTTCGAATAGCAAGTGCAAGAAATGAAGAATCAAGGAATAGTAGAACTCGAGAGGAGCAACTACAACACCCCCATTGTAATAGTGGGGAAAAAGGATCACACACCCCGCCTCTGCATAGACTACTGGCAAGTCAACATTGCAACCCGGGACGTCACTCCACCACCAATCAACTTGCACGAAACTCTCAAGGACTTGGGGGAAGTTAAGGTTTTCACCACGCTTGACATTAATTCCGGATATTGGCATGTACCCTTAAACAACGAGTCAAAGCCCCTGACGGCCTTCACCACGAGTTAAAGCCCCTGACGACTTTCACCACACCATATGGAGAAACGTTGCAGTTCACAGTTATGCCTTTCGGGCTCAACGGTGCTCCCAGAACATTTAAACGCCTCATGAATCAGGAGGTACTGATGGGATACAACAGCCAGTTCTGCTTCGCTTATCTCGACGATGTGATCATTTATTCCAACACATGAGCTGAACATCTCAAATATCAGTAAAGGATCAGTAACATATAACACCGGGTCATGACTCTACCATCTCAAAGCACCACATCCTCCTCTTTCTCCTTTCCCAATCTCTCCGCATCATCTTGAGTGCCAAGGTCTTCTCTCTCTTTCTCCACCTCACCGCGCCATCTTGAGTGCCAAGGTCTTCTCTCTCTCTCTTTACCCACCTCAACACGCCATCTTGAGTGCCAAGGTCTCCTCTCTCTCTCTCCCCACCTCACCACGCCAGTTGAGTGCCGAGGTCTCTTTTCTTTCCCCACTTCACCACGCCATCTTGAGTGTGGAGGTCTTCTCTCTCTCTTTCCCCAACTCACCGTGCCATCTTGAGTACCAGGGTATTCTCTCTCTCTTTCTCCACCTCACCGCGCCATCCTGAGTGCGGAGGTCCTCTCTCTCTCTCCCCACCTCACCTCACCATCTTGAGTGCCTAGGTCTTCACTCTGTCTCTCTCTTTCCTCACCTCACCACGCCATATTGAGTGCCAAGGTCTCCTCTCTCTCTCTTTCCCCACCTCACCACGCCATATTGAGTGCCAAGGTCTCCTCTCTCTTTCCCCACCTCACCACGCCATTTTGAGTGCCAAGGTCTCCTCTCTTTCTCTCTCCCCACCTCACCGTGCCATCTTGAGTGCCAAGGTCCCTCTCTATTCCCCTCCCTCGCTCTTTCCCCTTCCTTCCTTACCCAGGTATTTTCCCTCCCCCGCTGAACCACTCGTGCGTGATGCTGCCCCTTATCGCCTTAACCCTTTTCCCTTTGGGTCCAATCACCAATGCCTCCTTCAGTCCTACGGTATCCGGCCCGGAAACGACATCGGTTTCAAAAATCGCTCAGGAAAAACCCAACAGACGAGACGGAAGAACGTGCAGAACAAGTCCACCGGCACTACTACCATGCCAGAGCCCAGCACTTCATAGACGGTACTCAACTAAAGGACCCACGCACTATCACAAGCCACCACGGCTGCCAGACCTCGGGGATTAACCTCCCCGACTCGCCTAACCACAGCCTTGGCCACACTCCTCTGTACCTCTCTCCCAGCATCTATTCCCGTGGCTCACCCACTGTACGCGCTCCCCCAACCCCAATCTCTCCCCTGAGTCCCATCGGATATCACCTGAGACCCCTCGCTACTCCACCCCCGTCCTTACTCCTTCCCCCCTACGTCCATTCCCTACTCCAGTCAACGAGATCCCCGAGTGGGCCAACTTCCACAAGCCCACATGGTGCCCAATACCTAGATCAACAAGGATTTAAGGAATCTACAGACAACCTTCGACTCAACGTTGGTACAAAAATAAACTCCACTCCCTCCAGACCAGCTGATGGAGAGGTAACCCAACGACTCGCCAAGAGATAACAAAGAAACCATCCAGTGGCGTTTGTCAAACTTTTGTTGTCACCTACCACCACTCCTATGGTGAATGTACTATGTGCAGTGTTGGTGATCAGCATAAACGTAGGAGGAAAATGTTTGATCCGAAATTAAAATTTGATTGACTCTTTGAGCTCCTCTCACTGTAATTACTTTTCATACCAAAATAGGCGTGGACTCTTTTGGTCAAAGGGTAAAAGCTGCAGCTGATTTTAATATGGAGTGTCATAAATAATATTTTACTCATACATATTTAAATGTAATTTCTTCTGACGGGACTACATTATTGCACTAAAAAAAATAGATAGTTACCATCAAATTTACACGTTTTGTGGTAATATATAATTTTAATAAAACATTATCTACACCCCGAGCCAAAGTTGCTTGAATTTGTAGAGTCTTCAAAAATATTAAGTCACTTTAATTTTAAAATGTTATTTATGCGCAGTCCGAAATATTCGAATTAAATCACGCTGATTTGGTTATGGAGGATGAGGAAGGTAGAACTTAGGGTAAGTGCATCAACATTTAACTACACGATTGAGGTAGAGTTAATGTTCACACATTTGTGTGAGGGTAGAGTGATACACTATATATGAAAAAAACAGCTTAATACAACTCTGCCGGTATTTGAACCCTGACCTCCATGTGACTGGCTAACCAGACTAGAAGAGTTTAACTTTCACTCCACGTACATGCCAATGCGTTTTAAACATAAAATTTTAACGTGCCATGATTTTATTTCTAAATTTCTAAGTTTGTATAGCTTGAATAATTGCAATGCACTCATTGTCAAAACTATTAGGAAAATTAATGAATTGAAATTTAGCAAGTAGTTTGCCCTTCTAACACAAAAAACGTATTCTATTAAAAAAAGTAACCCAATTAATTAGTTTTTGTTTAAAACGTATGCATATATTTATTTAAAATGTAGAAACGGATTAAGTTAAATCATCCGAGATTTGAAAAATATGGTCCTTTAATGGTTGAGCGTTCTAAAATAATTATTATATAATATAACTTTGACTAAACAAACTTTAGTACAATTATTATTGTTACTTGGGCATTGATAAAATACTTATTAGTAACAATTTTAATTAAAAGGGATTTTCAGTGAGTTTTTAGTTGTTTTTTTAAGTCTTATTTTTGGTTGAATCATTTGTACTCTCAGGGATAGCAAACTTTTGTTCTAAGAATATAACCGTGTTTAAGACCTTCCCCAATATTTTAATTAACTGTATAAAAATACTAGTTTATTTTTAAATTAACAAATGTAATTTGTACATTAAATTTGTCTTATAGCAATGCTAATGTGAAGGATACTTTTCTCACATGTTTATTTCTGACACAAACCTTATCAATATAGTACAATGCCACGCGCGTCCTGTCTGATAAACTGGCTTCAAATCCCGGCGGGTATGGTTTCAGTAAAATATTTACTACTTTTCATCCTCGAAAATGACATATTTCTTCATCGATAGCCATTTAGTATAGTTAAATGCATGTATCCCAAACGGATAATAAGACTCGGTTGAAAAAGTCCAATGAATATGCTAAAAAAAAGTGTTAAATAAGTCAAAATGTGTTCAATAGTTCAAAACGAGCTTGAAAACCTTTAAATCTTAGTTAATTTAAATGTATGAGTCGTTTTACGTTTAACTGAACAGAGTCAAAGTTTAGTACGCACAAAACAACTTAAAGTGTTGAAAGTAGACCCTTCCGATATAGTAGCTCAGAGGAACGTCATCTAATATGTATTAAAACGACTTGCATTACAATGTTGGCCAAATAGTTTTGCAAAAAAATATCACTGTACACATTTATTGAAATATTTTAGTGAAATTGTTGAGCTAAAACCCTTTAAAAATAGATTGAAATATTGTGCGGTTGATTAGGATAGATTAAGTGGTCCAGGCCATGTTAGGCGGGAATCATTACTGTAATTGAACCTTTCCTTTGTCAATTTAAAAAGAGCTTTGTTGAGTAATATGATTGATAAATACTACCAGCCACAAAGAGTTGGAAACTTCATTAACTTGGTTTAAAATATTGTGGTTGAGCAATGTATGTATGACTATGTGTGTGTGTATATATATATATATATATATATATAATTTTAGGATATGATTAGTTGGAACCCTCTCTAAGATAATTGTTTGCTTGTGTGATTGAGGAATGGAAAGTAGTACTCGTATTAGTGGCTATTTGGAACCCTCTCTAAGATAATTGATTACTTGTGTGATTGAGGAATGGAAAGTAGTACTCGTATTAGTGGCTATTTGGAACCCTCTCTAAGATAATTGTTTGCTTGTGTGATTGAGGAATGGAAAGTAGTACTCGTATTAGTGGCTATTTGGAACCCTCTCTAAGATAATTGTTTACTTGTGTGATTGAAGAATGAAGGATAGTAGTCCCGGCCATGAACAATTTTGTCACGGCCCAGTTGTAACAATGTAGGACAGTCAATGGTCATAACATGATTTAAAGGATAGGAGAGTTGTATAAGGACTTCAAAGAATCTCTTTCTTACATAAAACCGAAGGAAGAACATCTTTCAGAAGAGCGGAAACTCGTTTGTATCACGTGTGTGTGTGTGTGTGTGTGTGTGACGGGCGAGGGGGTTGTTTGCAGGGATTTTTTTTTTATCAAAGACGAATCCAACTGTTGAAAAGACATCCATAGTACATCTCCGGGATGTAGAGAGCATATTATATGAACAACCCCCGATCGATTCCCGCTATCATTATAAATTGTTACACTCGTGTTTTGTAAACAGATTCTGGGTCCTAAGCACATAATAATTTATATTTACTTATGAAAGGAGAAATTTTGGATTTAACGCCAAGTCTGGTCCTTTTTGCTATCGTATTCGGGGTTATTCCCCTATGTCAGATTCTCTCATAAAGATTCCATGCTCCTTAGTGTCTATACCAAATTGCAGCTCCTTATAATTCAATTCGTACACTGCGTCCACCATCTTGTAGTTTTCAAATTTTGGATTCATCTTATAAAGATGGCATGTTCTATAGCGTTCACACCAAATTTCAGCTCCCTGGGGTATCAAGAGAAAGTGGAAAAGAGAGACCTAAGGAGGTGGTGAGGGGGAGGAGGGGGGGGTAAGTAGGACGGTACCAAACAGGTAAATTAAAAAAAGCAACAGTTTGTTTTATGTAACAATTAATTGAAATTACATGAATTATTATAGTTATAAAACAATCCTAGATACTTTTAATCTGATGACCAAGGTCCTTGAATCCACGGCTTAACACTTTTATTTAATATATGACCCGCCTCGCTGGCGTAGTTGGCTAACGCGCTAGTCGTGTTGAGCTCGACTACTGAGGACGGAGAGATCGAGGTTCGAATCTCAGTCGGGTGAACTAGGGGTGGTTTTTCCTAAATGGTTTTCCACTCTCCCTCCACGCAAATGCGGGTTCACTTCCTCTAATTCAACATTCCCAATTCCTAATCCATTAGCGTAATTAGTACTTAAAGCGTATAACCCGAACGGGTAGTAAGACGCGGTGCGAAATAATGTTATAATAATATATTATTTATTATAATGTGTCTATTGGGGTGGCTGGGTCACTGCACCATTCTTGCCCGTCTTTCTCTGTCTTCCGTAAGCACCCCCCTTTCTCTCATGTCAGCAAAAATAAGCAAACTTCTAAACACCCCCCCGCCCCACCCACCAACCTCCTAATGTGCTTATATAGTACCCGAACATCCCCCTAATCATAACAAACAATCTAATATAGATTTCAAACAATATGGTTTAAATTATTTTTTAAATTTTCAAAATTAGCTATTTGTAAACTAGGTCTACCTTCGATTTATTTCTCTTTCCAAAAATATTATTTTACCCTCTTTATTATCATGAAAAATAATCTCCTCATACACCAAAGTTTACAAAATCTTAAAGGCCATTTTCTAAAAACTTCAAATTTATTATAAAATGTATCATAAGTTAACACTTAAATTAATTATTTATTTAAAAGAAATAAACATACATAGTTATTTATCATTTAAAATAGTCCCCAAATAACATTCTTAACAACATCGTTAGAGCTATTTTCAAATAATTTAAAAAAAATTTCAAAACCACTCATAAGTGAACTACTATCAAATTAGTATTTTTCAAGATACAAAAATGTTAAAAGGCCTACCAGATACCCATTTTCAATCAAATCATTAGATACATTTTTATTTAAGAAAACATGTTGCTGAACCAACATTTATATTAGTTTTCAGTAACATAATTAATGTAATAGATGTATCAACATTTTGCCAACATTTTAAAAGATTCTCTTCGAACCTCTTTCAATTTCAGACTAATCTCTTGAATCTCTTGTAAATATAGGAGTATTTAGACCTTTGAGGCGTTCCTGTTAACTCGAGTTGTGCAAGTACCCTTTTCTTAGAAAGGTCCTTCCTTATTATGACAGCTAGAGAAACTACTAGATCTGCTTTCATGTATACATACGTCAAGGGGCAGACCCGAATTGCGCCAGTTATTAAGGGATTAAAAACTGTTTACTAATCCCGGACCCGAATTGCGCCAACTCAAGTTCAGGTAGCCGGTGAGTGAGGTGGGGGGGATGATACAAACAAAGACCATCGCAAACAAGCTCTCGCCACATCATGTCTTTCCTCCCCTTAGTAAAGGAATGTAAAAACGTACTAAGTGCCCCCAACAAGACTTGTAACAGTAGTATTGACATCCGTTTGTCCAATACTTATTAATTGTCTCAACAACAGTGACTGTCCCGGTGTATTTTTTTTTTCGGGTTTTGTGTGAAATGTGATAACATTAGCGAGAATTATCGATATGGAAAGGATTTATAGTGAAAAAGGGAAAGATATGATTGTCTATTATAATTATACGTATCGACAGGTGAATCAACTGAATTTGATGAGGGAAGAGAAGTGGAGATGCACTAAAAAGGAGTGCAAGGCTAAAATATTTACTCTTGATGGTGGAAACATTTTCTCGCGGACTGAAAACGAACACAACCACGAACCAATACTAGATCAAGAATTGAACAGAAGATCCATTAGCAACGCAGTTAAGAGGAAAGCTGATGAGATTGAAGTAAGGCCTTCAAAGTTAATCCACACAGAGGCACAGACACAGAAAAAAAACACTATAAAAACATTGACCCGCAAGGACATTAAATGTATCAGGAATAACTTCAACTACACTAAACTAAAAACACTGCCAAATTTGCCTAAATCTTCCAAAGAAATTCAATTTGCCATAAATTCAATTGAAATAAAAACTATTCAAGACGAAAACTTTTTGTTGAGAAACGAAAAAGAGAAGGTGATCGTGATATTTTCTTGTGACTCGAATCTTGAGTATTTGTGCCAGAATGAAATTGTGTTAATGGATGGAACTTTTGAATACGCACCGAAACATTTTCTTCAGCTTTTTACTGTACATGGGTATTTCGAAGGGTCATACATACCTCTAATATTTTGCCTACTTAAAAACAAGAAAAAGCAGAGCTACATTACGCTATGAGAATCCTAAAGGAGGAGTGCGAGAAGGGACAACTTCACCTTCAACCTTTATACATTGTGATTGATTTCGAGCAAGCGATTCACAAGTGCATCGTGTCGACTTTTCCACAAACCAGGATAGTAGGCTGTCGATTTCATTTAGCGCAAGCATGGTAAGCAAAACAATCTTATTTTACAACTTTACATAAATAATGTTATATAGTTTGTGACTTGATTATTATATTTTTCACTCCTGAAGATTTTTTAGAACTGCGTTTTACTACCTGTTTGAGTTATAGGCCTCCTTATGTACTAATTATGCTAATAGTTTTTGGTATGAGATAGGTAGAATGCAGAGAAAGTGAATCCGAATTTGCATGTAGTGAGAGTGGAAAATCATTTAGGAAAAACCACCTTCAGTTCACTCGACCAGGATTCGATCCCCAAACTCCCAATCATCGGCTTGAATTTTTATATTCAAAGTGTATAGCTGGAGAGTTTTTTCTAAATGATGAATAGAACTGTATAATCTATCTTCAGAAAATAATTGAACTATGGGCAGTTTACTAATGATTAATTTGAAAATAATTTAAAATTTCTCAAAAATATCTTTAACAATTTTGATTTAAACATAGGCTATATTTTGGGTGTATTTAAGATGACAATTAATACTGTTTATTTGGTTTAGGGGGCAAAGTTCTTTTAAGGGTAGTAGATGACTAGTTTTCAAAAACTCAAAATATTTTGAAAATATTTTTAACGATTTTTTTTAATCGGCGTGCATTTATAATGAATAATAGCATTGTGAGGGGCCTGCTTAGTTTTGGGTAAAACAAACTATTTCAAGGATAGTTTTTTACCCCCTCGGGTGGCCGGACGGTCTAAGGCGCAACTCTCGCACTAGACTGGCCCTCGAGACCGGGGAGGTTGGGGTTCGAACCCAGCCGGGTGCACTGAGGTGGTTTGATCCTAAATGGTTTCCCCACTTTCTCTCCACGCAAATGCGGATGCACTTCCTATAAATTCAACCTTCCCAATCCCTAACCCATTAGAGTAATTAGTACATAGGCTATAGCCCGAACGGGCAGTAAGACGTGGTGCTAAAAAAAAGGATAGTTTTTGGTGACTAGTTTTCAAAAACCATTAGCAACTTGTGCGCTTAGTAAAATAAAACAAACATATGGTAAACAAATTTAAAACACTCAAATTAAAAATATTAGCCAAATAAAATGATTTATTATTTGATTTTAACACAGAGATCCATATAAGTGTAATTATCAAATCGTCGAATAATATTGTCTCAGCTGACCCATTAATTAAAAAGTGAATATACGCTATAATAAAGTATCTGCGATTCTGTCGTAAGCCTACTTTTTATTTGTTATTCTTGGCCATTTTAAACATATGCCAGCCAAAAAAAGTGAAATGTTTTCCTGTCTGTGTGGGTGTCATCACATTTTTGTACATATGATTACGGCCACATTTTTTTAGCTACGGTCACTGATAGGCTATTTTGTAAAATATATTTATGATCTGTATTAAATCAGACTATGATTCAAAGAATGCTACGTTCCTCTTTTCCTTCCTGCTTCCTTTTAATATTTTTATCATTAACATCCACTATGATTCCTTTTAGGTGGAGAAAGATTCAAAAGCTCGGTTTGGCTTACACGTACAAAGACGAAAACTTGGATGGGGGAAAATGGCTCCACTACTGTTTTGGGCTCACTTACTTGAGGCCCGAAGAAGTAGAAAACGCTTTCTGCGATCTGATCAGCATCCAGCCAGCTGATACAAAACTGACGAGCTTCGCAGATTACCTAACTGAAACATATATAGATGAGATGGAGCAAGCGACATTCCCGCCGCGCATTTGGGCAGCTGACTCATCGGACTTATGGAGGACAACAAATGCGTGCGAGAGCTTCCATTCTAGATTTAATTCATCATGTGCTTCTCCACACCCAAACATTTTTGTCTTCGTACAAAATTTAAAATCGGTCCAAACTGACACGTACATTCGAATCAACAGTGTAAGAGAAGGTAATGTGCAAAAGACAGATAATAAGTCTAAGTTGAAACAATCATTCATTGAAAAAAAACTTAAACAGTTTAGGAATGGAGAAATAGACAGATTAAGCTTAGTGAAGTGTGTGTCCTTCCAAAACTCCTTTGTATGACTTGTTTATATTATGTTTGTTATACTATTATTTAGCATACATATAGCTATTATTGACAATGTTTTAAAAACGGAAATTTCACTTTGATATAATATTGTTTGATTTATATTTTTTGACTTGTGTCCTTCTTACTGCCAGACATAGCATTAATATTTGTTTATGTTCAGAGTTGGCGCAATTCGGGTCCTGTCTTGGGAAGGGGGGTATTGGCGCAATTCGGGTCCGGTCTGGGGGGGGCACTTTTAAGCTCTTGGCGCAATTCGGGTCCGAGCTAAGAGAATTGGCGCAATTCGGGCGAGCCCACGTCAAGTAGTGTGATCTTCATTTGTCACTTTTGATAGAGCCTAGCGATATTTATAAAATAACTCTAATAAAAATAAATGTGCGAAGGTCACTTTATAAATTCGAAGAAAATATAGAAACCTACGAAGCATAAATTGAAAGTTGAGTCCAAGATAAGGTTTTTATTTTCACACAAAACTACTTTTATTATTTAGCAGCTAGATAAAGACAAATACGTAGAGAAATAAATAAATTACACTATAATTTTTTTTGTTGACGTATCCGGATTTATCATTATTTAGGTACGTAATATATTACATTAAATCACAAATAACTGAAAATATTTTATTGGTTGTTCTGAAAATGATTATATGTTGAATTATATCATACTTAGTGTGTTATTTCAAATGTATTAATAATAATTTGAAGTTTTCTCCTTTCTTTGAATGGTTTCTAAGATGTGAAGGTGTTCTGTGTGTGTCGAAGTAGAACAAAGAAAGATTTTTGACCTTAGACTTTGACATTTCAAAGTTTCATAAAACCCCCAATAAATGTTGACAATTCTGGAAAAAAAAAAATTGTATTTTATAAAAGGGGCTTCTTATGAAAATTGAACAATAATGGGGAAGTTTTTTAAAATTTGTATATATTTTGGTATATATAGCAAGGAGATTATAAACCTCAAATAATTCTCCCTTTGATATGATGTTTTATCGTGCAGATCCGTGAGCTAACTATTGTCTGTACCACGAAACGTTTCCACTTCCGGTATATTTTATTAGTTCCTTTAGTACTAAAATGTATTTTTCCTTTGTGTGACACGTCCTTCTAACCGTATGGGTCATACACATTTAATATCGCTACTAGGGTAGGGATTAATTAGGTAGAAATTTGAAATGCACAAGCATTTGTGCAAAGGGAGAGTGAGAAACAATTTATTAAAAAAAAATACCCTCAATACACGAAGACCTCTACGTCACCGTCAAACCACACTAAATGGGCTTGACGCTTGGTCCGTGTTCCCACCGATTCCGCAGACATAATTATTATCAATAACTTTATTCTGTCGGGTAGAGATTGATTGGGCAACTTAAGAGGTCACTGGGTTGCCATGAACCTGGAAAACCAGGAGAGCTGGGAAAACACATGGGATTTCTTTTGTTTGGAGAAAACCGGAAAAGCACTGATAATTTTACAAAATCTAGTAGAAATACTGGAATATTTGTTAATTTAGGACATTTAGCTGAAAGTTTTAATATAGTAGGCTATATCTTTGGATGGACGAGAAGTGTAGTGAATTAAGCACGCTGATTCAAACATGTCTTATTACTCCTTAAACAGGGGTTGTGAAGTGACAGATGTATTTCCCCACCAACCTTAAAACATCCTGTTTTAAACATAAGTTACATGACTTCACACTTAGTCAGTTTGATAAACAATGGCATTTGATTAACTTTTTATTCAACATAAACTGCCCGGAAAAATGGAGATTCCTTCTGGAAAACCTGAAAAACACAGGGAGTTCGTTGGTAAGAAAATAGTGGCAGCCCTGGGTTGGTCAAGTCATGGCGATAAAACGCATGTCAGCCTCTTCCTCACACATATTCCGGTATTTTGCGAGAGTGACGCCTAAAGCCGTGTGACCACCTATCCCACTCCCATTAGCGTCAGTACCGTGGTTATAAAAATTAAACTCATTCTCTCTCTCACATAGAGGGATCATGTGTGTGTTCACACCCTGCGTTGAGTGGTTATAATATTCTACCTCTCTTTCAGGATCCCACTATCTGCACAGCGCATGCGTGTTAGAGTAAACTTCCTCCCCACCTTGCCCCCACCACAAACCTCTCCCACAAGGGACGGTTGGGTGACTTGGTTAGGGGAGGCATATGCTTCATATATGAGTGATCCGAATAGCTTGTATTATAGCTACTGTATTTCTTCATTATGTTATGTGCACACTGTACAGGCCGAATTTGGATGACATGAATCAATAAATTAACTATAAAAATACATAAAAATTCTAAAAAATTACTTCAAATGTTCAAAAAATTACTTCAAATGTTCAAAAAATTACCTAAAAATATGAACAAAGTCGTATTAAATGCATATACCTAAATAAAACACGTTCTTTGCAAATTTAAATTAAAACATATTCATTCATTGAAGTCCTTAACAACTGAACTCTGGCTCTGCTTATTATAATAATTATTTACAATTAGCTACTTCAGAAGTAACAGCTATCTTCTCCAAACATAACACTTTCCAGCTTAATTGTATTGTCTCGCCAGGAATGTGGATTTTACAACCAGAAAAGCAAAGAGAATAACAAGCTTATGGCCTATATTAGCTTCTCATTCCAACAACTTTGTGTTGGAAAAATGTATGCATTTATAAATGTCGAGGGTATGTAAAAATATACTTATTCAACATAAATGCCTTAAAATGACTCAAATATGCCTAAAAATTACTCTAAAAGTACGAAAACTAAGAAAATATGACCTAAAATTCCATCATGATAAAAAATGACCAAAATGACCCATAAAATACACATTTACACAACAGGGGGATCATTAACAAATGTATCTATGTACTTATGAACATTGTATGTGACGAACAAAAAAAAATATTACGTCATCAAAATCCTGGCCCTGGCTTATATGTGTTGTTTTAATTTACTTAGGGTACACGTATTTGTATAGTTTTTATAGCATTTTTTTAGTTTAATCTTATACACGTAGTAGGCTAATTTTAAAAGTGGTTGCATATTTCTATCATGGACACAATTACATTTGAACCGAAACTTTATATATTTATTTAAAAAAAAACTTATATATAAATGTCAATATGCTATTCAAAACTCTTCAGACTACTATTAGAAGAAAATTAAAATAAAAATATCTACCAAAGCATTGTTTGATTTATTTTGCCAATAAAAGTTTTTTGGTCATAAAAACTGCAAAAAATACCGACCTTTGCCCATGTTCTTCTCCATCCTGTCTTAAATGATTCTGTCTACGACATTTTAAACCCAAAGTTTTTTTAACTCAAGATTTCCAAGAATGCACTGAAGGAACCAACGTTATTTATATATCCTTTTCTGTTCATATGTGCATCACTATTGCATAAATATTGACAACTGTGAGGCCTGTATCGGTGAGTATGCAGGCCAGATTGTTACCCTCGTCTTGTCTGGTTAGCTGGTGATGGGATGGGTTGGGGTTTGAATCATGGTTGGATATACGTGTTTATCTTCTAAATTGTTTTACACTCTCCCTCCACGCCATCAAGGGTAACTTTCCCTTAGTTATACTTTGTTCATCCTTACCAAATCCATGTAGAACTGTTAGTAGCCAGTTGGGTAGTAAGACGTGGTAAAAAAATAAAAATACACTTGTAAGATAAATATAGTAAGATTTTGACTTTTTTTTTTTAGCTTTACCCGTTCAGGCTATACACCTCTGACATAATTACGTAATGTGTTAGGGATGAGGCAGATTGAATTTAGGGTAATGGTACCCATTTTCGTGCGGGAAGAGAGGGTGGAAAACTATTTAGGATAAAAATCAGCCTCGGTACACTCCACCGGGATTTAAACCACAATCTCCCCGTCAATGGCAGTCTATCTAGTCTATTGTGAGACCATTAAAACACTGAAGCTGGTTTTGTCATTGTTGATTTCTCTATTTTTTCTCTCTAAAGATTTCTATCAATGGCTATGTTACTATAGTACAATTGATCTCAAGGTAAAATACTAGCGTTTTATTGTGTTTAATTAGCAAATATGTGATGTAAGCTATCAAGAAAAGAAAACTTACTTTCTTGAACTCGATGATAAACTCTAAGGCTACAGTTCAATTTTTATTTGAAGGGATTTGACAGCTACAAAAGTTACTAGATCAACTTTCTCGTATTCATCAGTCAGGGGATGCTATCTGCAACTGTTCCTTTTGATGATTATTATCAAAAACCCTGGTCTAAGGCGTCACTCTCGCAATAGACTAGACTGCAGAGTTCAAATCCTGGTGGGGTGTACTGAGGATGGGTTTTTCTAAAATGTGTTCCACTCCTACTCCACAAAAATGCGGGTACACTTCCTTATTAATTAAATTTTTCGTATCCCTAACAGATTAGCATTATTAATGTATATAAACTGAACAGGTAATATTTATTTATTTGAGGTATTTCAAGTGCACTTTATAAACCGACTGATTAAATCAGCACACGAGAATTTCTACGAGCGAAAGCGAAAGTGACTACCAACTTTGCCAGGACAGGTATTTTCACATACGTTCCAGGGTTCCTTTACATGCTACAATCGACATTGGACTGGCGGCTTTACTTTCCCCCCTGAAAGAAGTTGGGCCACGGATTTTCATCTTTCAGGAAAAAACCGTACACCCCAGCTGTGTTTGAACCCAAAAATATCGGATTTTGAGGCAATCACCGAGGTTGACAACTAGTAGTAAAATGGGGTGTATATGTGTGTATATATATATATATATATAAATAATAATAATACTAATAAATGTAACAATTTTCACCGAAAAAAGGTTTGTATTTTCTAAGTGGCTCCCAATATGAAAATCTAACTCTAGTTTCTTAATCCATGAGTTAAATAACCCCGTGGGAAAGAAAACAGTCCAGGGTTACTCTCTCAAAGCCGGCCGGGTGCTACCTCCATCCTTGGGAGTGACTGAATGATCGTGTACCTCTGATGGCTTGTGAAGGGGGAGTTTGGAGGGGAGAGGTAGCGTGGACGCGGTGCGGCGTCTCCCTCCCCCTCCATTGCTCTCCGTGGCTTGGCGTCTCTTGTCACTAGCGACTCGCTGTAGCTCGGTCCGATTCAGTAGCAGGCGGGTCGGCTCGGTGTGATGTAGTGTTATCGTGTTTCTCTCTCTAACACGCTCGCTCGGCGTCGTGCGGCGTCTCTTGCTCGTGTGCGCACCTGGGACGCTATGTAGAATGGATTTCCTTTGGGTTTGGTTTGATTATTTTATAAGTTGTTTTAATAGTCAGGTCTTAAGTGTAGATTACAAGGTATTTATTCTTGTGACTTCAAGACTGTGTATCATGACAAATATTTGTGCAAGATTATAAAAACCTCAAAACAGTTATTCTATGTGGTTTTTAGAAAACACTCTGAATTTATCGCTTATATACTCAAATATTTTTAAAGAAAACGACCATATATTATTTAATTCTAAGTTTGGTAACTTTTGCAAACACTCCTTTGTAAATATATACGGTGACCTGGTGGTCTAGGGTAAGGTGTCAGACTTCTGTGCTGGCGGCCGGAGTTCAATTCTCGGTCCCGGCACAGATTTATCTAATTACCAAACCCTTCCTTCACCTCTGACAAGACATCTTGTGAATGTGGGGAATGCCATGTGGTTCGGATTCCACGTTAAACTGTAGGTCCTTCATTTCATCTCATAATCACCCTACCATTACACATTAGCGTAAGTGCGTATAACACCGAACGGGTAGTAAGACGCGGTGCTATTAAGAATAATAATAATAATAATAATAAATATATACATTTTGAAATAATTTTGTATTGAACGCTCAGCCTATAGAACTATAATGTTATTATTTCCGGAATTTATTCAACCAGCTTTTAACAAAATTAATAGGTTAGCGTTAAAAGGGAAATATGTATAGCTGTGTAAAAAAAAAAAGTCGTTATGTGTTAACAGAGATAAATGTTTTCTGTATGTAACACCCAATTATTATAATTCATTGTAGGACTATACGCATCTCAAGATGTATTAGTTTCAGATGTTAAAGGTTTTTTCGTAGTTTAAAATTCGGAATATTCATAGAATATAGGAACAAAACTGACTAATGCTATTTATATCAGTTGAGATTTAGAAAGTTTTGAATCGGTTTATTTTGTGATAGTAAGAAATAGATAATTTAATAAAATTATTTAAAAATAATTGAATATATATACATTTCAGGCACGTTTAATGGAAAGATTTTGTTTTACTTTATCAGCACCGCTGAACTAAACGGAAACACTTGTCACTAAAAATACGTAATATTTCATGTAGTGAAAATTTGTTATAACATGAATTTTTTAGTGCCTTGATCGATTAAAAAATAATTGTGTCCCAAGCAATGTATAAATTGTGTAATTAGTAGGTAAATGAGAGAATGAGGGGTGGGGTGGGGGTGTTCAAGGTCATGTAAATTTAATAACATAAAATATTAAAAGGATTTATGCTTTCTAGAATTTCCATCAACATTTTATATAAGTTCGATTTGCTTACTCTGATGGTTCCCACTTCTATTCGGCTCGAGAATTTATCGATTCATTTTCCTTTGTGTGGGCGAGAACTCTCAGATTGTCAAGATTGAGACTAAGGGTGTAAAGTAACTCTAAGGATATATCGGCTTTAAATAACATTCTCATATTAAATACATTTAAAGTTTATTATTTTTTAGCCGTTTAAAGTGTTTCTCAACCTTATAAATAACCTTATATATGTCCAGGCATTAAAAGTGTCTCCTAGCACAGCGTCTTGCCACCGGTTTGCGTTATACGTTTATGTACGAATTACGCTAATGTGTTATGGATGTAGAAGGAAATGTAACCATATTTACGTAGAAAGAACGTGGAAAACCATTACACTTGGCCAGGATTCGAACTCCGATCTCCCCGTCATCATTCCAATCTATTGCGAGAGTGACGCCTTATACCAGTTATTCCCAGCCTTCCATTTTTGTAAACTCTTGAGGAATCCCTACGTGGCTGACACATATTAGGTTTAACTTTGTTCAAAAATCATGGACAGATCAATTAAAAGCAAGCTTTGGTATTTATCGTGTACCCCTGGTTGGGAATCACTGCCTTAGACTATTCCACCTACTAAGCGGCTCGCTACAAGTTGAAGAAACCCTTAATAAAGGACGCATTTAAAACAAAAATACTCCTTTGTATCTAAGATCTTTCAATAGAAATAAGAATGAATACAAACTAGAACAAGAATATTTTCTGTGCCATACTTTTGGACTAAACTATAAATTTCCCCTTTATTTGGCGGCTCCCCAGGGGACCATCGTGGCATCACAAGGTGCCGTGGCACCCCTTTTTGAGAACAACCAGCTTTAATCCTTTATCCGACGTCAGCAAAATATTAAAAAACTACACAACATAAACATCAATTCCTTGAAATTAATTCTAATTTAAATTAACCATAATGAAACATAGTTTAGCGTAGCCGTTTCAGAATTACATTTAGTTTATCTTTATCGTGGTTATTTATCAAAGTGCGTTTTTTTTACTTTGATAACATTCCGTTATCGCCGTTATGCAACAGGTGTGCGTATTCTTTATCAACACGGGTATGATGTAGAAAAGTAAGAACATGTTTACTAAACTATCTTAACAGAATGACCTCTTCTCCTATCAGCGGTGGAAAATGTATTGTTGTCTTAAAATGTTTGAATCCATAAACATAACTTAGGTCAGGTGTAACCTACTTTCTTTGCTGGCAACTTCGGCCAAATTTGGTCTTTATGTGGACAGCATCATCTAAATATATAAAATGGACTCGCAAGTATTCGAAAAGTATATAAATATACTACATCCTGGGTGTGGCCTCACCCTCTATTGCCATAGTCAAAACTTACGCAACCAGGTGGTCACATGATCTAAGGAGTCACTCTCACAGTAGACTAGACTGACGATGAGGTAAAGATCTGGTTTCGAATCCTGGTTTGGCGTACTGAAAGGATATTTTACTAAATGGTTCTCCACTCTCCATTTAGGTAAATTTGAGTACACCACCTCTAAATACTGCTTTACTGGTCCTTAGAGCATTAGCGTAGTTAATAAACAAGCGTAGGACGTGGTGCCAAAAAAAAAATATACATCGTGGCAAAATTTAAAACTAAGTTTCATTTCGTCAAATGTTTACTCCCGCCTAACTTTTCATACATTTGTTTGAAATGCAAACTATTCCATTATCATTTATCCAATTAAACACCTATTTGATAGCTAAACGAATTCATTTTTAAATAAATCTGGTTAAATTTGATCAAACGTTAAATAAATTCGAAAAAATGTGAGTTTGATTCGAGTCTGTGACAAAAATCAGCTCGAGTTCATCAAATGAACGTGAGTAAACATCAAAAGTTCCGACAGAGAATATCACTTCTTGTTATCACTTATATTTATGTTTTTTTTAGCATCGTCGTGAATTTATCTCTAATAGCAAGACTGTTACGCTTTTAAACATAAATTAATGTATTAATAAAGTTTGTCATACTATGGCTTTCTTAGTACAGATTTGTTGGTTTTATACTCTACCATTTGACCTTTGAAGTCCTACCAATGTATCACGAATTAACTAAGCAACTCTTTTTTATATATTTAAAATGTCCTTACAGCTAACAAACTACGCTCAAGCTAAAGATTGATCGGGACTGCCTTAGATTGTGTTATGTGTTCAAGGTCGCTTTAAAAAGATCTACTTGTTCATCTAGAATAGGGAGGAAATTCATATAACCTTGAGCATATTAGCACACCTGGCAAAAAATCTCCAAATTGTCCATATATAAACCAAATTTAAAATACATCAACAAAAATAGTCTTGAGAGAACCAACACAGCACAAAATTTTGCTGTCACTTTTTATACTAGTATTTTCATGAATTGTAGACCTCACTCCCTCCATGTAAATCATTACTACAGTCTTACTTGTGGTTCTGTGAACAGTAAATCTCACTCCTTCCATTTTCCTATCGTTGCTACAATCTCATAACTCCTCATTTGATTTGAAGTTGATATTTTCCTTTGGAGATCAATGATCATGTTAAACATATGACACATTACTACTCTATTAAATATTACACTTTTTAAAAACCACTGTCTAAATGTATAATTATAGAATATATTTTAAATTTTGACATACATTGTGAGGCTGCAAAATTTTACTAAAGTTATTTCACGCATTTAACAGTAATAACGGAACATATATATTAAATATTAAACGATCGAGTTAAATAAGACCTCGCTCCACTAGGTCAACTATTTAATTTATATATATAAAGGCTTATAATATGTTCTGTAGATGTTGGGATTAAACGAATTCATCGATGAGCTATGCTAAAAGTGGTATTTGTTTAGTTATCTTATCGTAAATTTTTATATCGTTTATTACTTAAAAGTCTCAAACTATGTAATTCAAAGTTATACATTGCCTAGAAATGTATTATGTAGCTGAATCTCATGCTGTAGATAATTCTATCCACCCCTATATCTAACCTTTCCATCCAATCGAAATAGTGCAACATATCTTTGTTCCAAAAATAAGTACTAATTAGACTGAAGGGAGAAATGTTAATGTCATCTTTCCATTAGTACCTTAAAAACATAATGACTATATATTTATTTTTAAAACCGTTTGCTTAAGAAACCTACGAGCTTTTAAAATAGCGATGCCGTCTAACAATGAAATTTTTATATTTGAGCTACGTGGTTTGTTTTCCCCAAGTTTTGTTTATATTGATTAAGAGATCACTGCATGCAATCGAGTATAGGCCCATCCCCCCCTTCCCCCGCTTCAGTGGACAAATGGTATATGGTGTCACTCTCGTGTTAAACTGGTCTGCTGATGATCGGGAGATTGGGGTTTGAATCCCAGTCGGGTCTACTGAGGGTGGTTTTCCTAAATGGTTTCCCACTCTCTTTCCACGCAAACGCGAGTAATAATTGTAAAATACTTCCTTTCTCATCTTTTCCCCATTATATTAATTGTATGTGTGTAATCTGAACGTGTGGTAAGACGTGGTGATTAAAAATACCCATCTCACAACCAATTAACCGGAATATTATATAAGAGATTATATTTGAAATATAAAACACAGTGAAGTGCGGCTTTATGCATTCTTCATTTAACAACAGTGAAATTTGTTCGTTTTATCATTATTTAAATTTAAAAAATACTATAATTTTTAAAACATGGTAGAGCGGAGTCATATTATTAATTGCACTATGTTTATTATATCAAACCGCTCATATATATTTAGCACCGCGTCTTACTGCCCGTTCGGGTTATACGCTTTAAGTACTAATTACGCTAATGGATTAGGAATTTGTAAGGTTAAATTAGAGGAAGTGAACCCGCATTTGCGTGGAGGAAGAGTGGAAAACCATTTAGGAAAAACCGCCCTCAGTTCACCCGACCGAGATTCGAACCTCGATCTCCCCATCCTCAGCAGTCTAGCTCAACACGACAAGCGCGTTAGCCAACTACGCCACAGAGGCGGGTCAAACCGCTCATGATACGATGCCTAACTCGGGATGTTTTACTTACCTCAGTTAAGGTGGGATGGATTATTATTATTATTATTATTATTATTATCACCGCGTCTTACTACCCGTTCGGTTTATACGCACTTACGCTAATGTGTGATAGTAGGAGGATTTTGAGATTAAATGGGGGACCTACAATTTAACTTGGGATCCGAACCACGGTGGAGGCCTGTCATTTCACAGGTTGGGATTAATACACGTCTCTTCAGAGGTGAAGGACGCAGGTTGGATGGAAGGGGACGCGAGGGAAAGACAATATTTTTGCTGTTTTTATGGCAAAACTTTTTTTCCTGCAAAAATAAATAAAATATTGGTCCAGTAAAAAAATATAATTTTATTTTATTCACATCGTGACCTCAAAATTTCTTGAATATCTGTCAAGGGTGTTCTGTAATTTAATGACAACTTTTTTTATCTTAATTTAAAAGGTTTGTTAGATAATGCCGCTATGCTCATGATGGATATTCAGGAACTGTTGATAGCAACATCTGTAGAAAATTAAACTCTCCTCTCTGTTTATACTGGAGCAATATTTTATATATTTTGGCAAAACAAGGCTTTGCCATTAAAACTGTAAACATACTGGGCCTTCCTCGCGTGCCCTTCCATCCCACCTTAGGTGCTATATGTGGGGTAGGACTAGCTCTTTAAGTTGAGATGGAAGAGGACGCATCTTAAAGGTAGTTATTTTTTCAGATTTTGTAGAAAAAATAAAATACTGTTCAAGGAGATGAATTTAGTTTAGTTTTATACCGATGGCGATCTTATCCGTTCTTAATTATTGTTCTTAAGCGTAGTGGTATTTGATGAAAAACTTTTTAAGTAGAAAGAAAAATTTCTCAACAAATTTCAGGATTCCCATGAAAAATATTTAGGAATTGTTGATTTTTTTAATATTCAGAAAATTAAACTAAAGCGTATCTATTGTAGCAATATTTTATTTATTTTGTACAAAGAGAAGCTCTTCACGGACGCCTTGGATCACAGGTGACGTCTCTCTTCACTGTTTATATTGATGTGGTCCAATTTTACCGGTGCTGTTTTACCCTCAGAGTCTCGTACCTCGTAGTTTGCTTTGGCAAAGTTTCTGTTTCGTTTAGCCTTATATTGAATCCTTGATCGATATTGAATACCCGATATCCCGCGCTCCACTGCCTATAGCATTTTGTATGAAGCCGGTGACGTGGATTTTAAAAATGTTTAAAGTATTTATTTAGCGGGCTCACAGTAAAAGTATCGTGATATCAATGTTTGTGTTTATACAATACGCTCGGAACAGATAACAAATTTAAACGAAAATATTACTGTGTGTAAAGGACCGATATAATCCAATCCGATCTCGATATAATGTATTATACCGGGTGTTTCAGAAATATAGCAGTTTAAAGTATCTGTAATTCTAAGCAAAAACCTTATATGAACATGCATGATGTGTCCTCTTACGAACTGCTTCCAAGTTAGAGCTATTCGGATATATCATATTTTGAATTTGGCGCATTATATTGTCCTTTCCTCCTACCGTAATATACCACTCTTTGAGGCATGCACATAGGTGGGAAGCGTCAGTTGTGACTCTTGATAGGGACACTGTAGAAGTGTTGCTAAAAATAATGAATGTATTTACAAAATGTATAATATGCAGATATGCTCTTTGTTTACGGCATCTGCGGTGATAGTGCCAAGGCTTCTGTTGAAAAATATGTATAGAGTTCTGGAAAACACTCGATGATTTAGGAAGGCAAAAAATCCTCTACAATGTCACTGTCAACATTAGTAACACCTCCATGTCACTAGTCTGATACCTTATTTAAATTAAGAGATTTTTCAAATTGAAAATTCACCTGCTGTGTCAGGGCCCAGCATCCACTTATCTTTGGAATAGATACCCCTCTCAACGCTCTTCTAACCCATCATGGCTGTGTCCTTCGAGTGTAGCCACGCACGTGAAACGTGCACAGCGGACAATTTTAGAGTTCGATAACCCCGTGCCTATCATCGATCCCTGTCATAACAATACAGCTGGGGACACATTCCACCCCCCCCCCCCCCCCCCCCNAGCTTTCAGCAGCGGGAGGAGTTGACTCGTTTTGTGAGTGCTGGACACTCACGTAGGGACGTTAACCTCTCGGAGGATGTCAGGTACTTAGTTTCAGGAATCACCCTTTAAGGGCTTTTGACCTGAGATGCCAATGGGGACCTTGTGTAGGTGGCCTAGCCAGCTTTTCTGGAAGGTGCTAGCTATTAACTACTTAATGTGTGGCGATTGGGGGAGGTGGGGTGCCCTCCCCTCATTCACTCCCACACAGACGACCTCTACAGAGATTTAGCCTTCCTTCAGGTTAAACTCTCCGGACGTACCCTGTGAATAACGGTAGGTAGGAAGGACAACCTTGCGTGCCAAGTTCAAAATATTATATATTCAAATATCTCGGAAACCGTTTGGAAAAGGGCACATGTTAATAAAAACTTTTGTCCTTAGAATTTTATTTATTTGTTGTATTTAACGTGCACTTTTTGAACCAAGAAGTTCTTTGAACGAAAGTAAAAGGTCCTACCAATTTTGTCGGTGTTATTTTATGCCCTTCGAAGGAATTTGTGCTGCGGATTTTTATCGCTCAGGAAAAATCCATTGAGTCTGGCTAGGTTTGAACTCACGAACATCGAAAGGTTCGATTAAGTGAAAAATTACAACTTGGACACGGATGCTTATACCAGGACATTTGGTTGTGTGTGTTTTAGTGTTGAAATTGCAGCAGTACTGATCCAGTGAACAATCACGTTTTTTTATGGATCTCTATTAGAAAAATTGAGCTTAAAAAACAATTTTTCATACACTAATATATTTTTTTTAATACACCCTCAAAAGTGTTTCTTTAGTGATTTTATAGCAAGTGTGTTTTAAAGTAAAACTATCTTGCTTGTTTGAATTTTAATATTTTAACTCTGAATTATTTTCAATACAATATTTGTCGGAGCTTAAATCGTTAGAAATAAATACTTAATCGAACCGTAGCAAGAACTTGCTATTCAAATGATCAATCTGCTTCTAACTATTAGTCCCTTTCGACACATTCTTGAAACATTTTCCTAAATAATATTTTTACTTTTAATACATTCCTGATAGTATTGCTAAAGTAGTATTTATTTGCCAGTTTCGCTAGTTTATCGCGATAATGGGCAATGCCACATTACAAAATAATGTTTCATAAAATCTAAAGTTTCTACCCTTGATTTTATTTGTAACTATTTCCATAAACTCAGTTTTATTTCTTCTAAAGCAATAAACTTTTGTGCTTTTATTGATTGGGTCACTTCAGGCTAGCTATATTTATCCCTTTTGCAAACACTCGGCTATTCTGTTTTCAGACCACAATACGCGAATCTAGTTTGGCGGAATAATTCACACAACGGTGAGAAAACACGTTGGACACAGTTTGTCAATCACAATCACAATCACTTTTACCAAAACTAAGGTGAAGAGCGTGGAAGCTCTTTTGGTTACAAGGGAGAAATATCACCAACAAGAAAGTTATATTTTAAAATATTAAGTAACTTAAATAATAAAGTCCCTATTTTTTAATTTTCTTTTAGACCCAACTGGTCTATAGGCGTTTGGTTACATTAAATATGTAGGGTTGAGATAGAGGTAAATTTAGAGAAAATGTACCTGCATTTGTATGGAGGTAGTGTGTTAAACCATTTAAAAAACATAGCCGCAGTATATCCAGATGGAATTTTAACCCTAACTTCTCCATTACCAGAAAATCAAATTAGACGAGCGTGACGTTCAGACGACAGGCCCACCGTCCTTAATATTTTCTGTATATTCACTATAGGTTCTAGATAGCTTATTCCACATATTATCAGATCCAAATATATTGTATTTGATACTTTCTGTCTTAAGGGTTCTATGACCAAGTATTTACAATACAGGCCAATAGTTCCTCCATGCAAAATAAGCTGGCTCGAAGCTTTACTCGACGATGACGTCACTCAATTAAAAAAAAACAGTAGATTGGCAAATGCGAGCATTAAAAGCCTTTTCCTATTGTAAATTAGAATATTCATTAAAGGAAGCTCCATGACGTCTGACCACACTCGAGTTATACCAACTGAGAACCGCCGTCTGTTGGTGAAGATAGTGTCAACTTCGTAATACATAGGGTGTCATGGGATCAGCACAACGAACCCTCTGACCGTTAATATTAGTTTTCTAGAACAGAGCTGCTAAGTTTGACAACTTTTAAAACTGTAGTTCATTAATAATTGGTTTTATTTCTTTAAGCTCCAAAAATATATTACTCAGACTTTATAATAAGTATAAACATTAGAAATACTTGGCCCGATTATTAATCCCCGAAGCAATGAATTATTAATCTCTTAATTAGTTCTTAATTAATTATTATGCTATATACCAAACATGACCGACCCTTAGTCGGTCGAAATTAATTAAGTTTTCAAATCTTGTTCTATATCAAACTTAATTTTTGAGATCTTATTTTCAAATATAAACTTTTTAATCTATTTCTTTTTAAACATTTTTAAAAGCGTGATACTCTTTAGGGGGTAGGGCCAGGTTACTAAATATATTGCAAATGAAATATTTTTGCGCTTGTGTATACTAGTGTTTTGTATTTTAGTGTACGTTTTATGCTGTAATTTAATAGACATTCAATCCTTATATCGTTTTTGGAAATACAACTATTTTACAGGTCTTTCAAGAAGGAAAAATCCATCACGACTTATCAATTTGATATTGTATTTCCAGGCTAGTAACCAAATTCCATTAACTGAAATTTATCGTTTGCGTTTAAAATGATAAATGTGGCAAGATTCAGAGTGAAATAAAAAAAATCACTATATAAAAAATCATTTTCTGTATAAAACCCCGTCTTATCTCTATAAAAAACACATAAGATAATAAAAATGAGTTGAGGGTGGAATTCACAAATAAAAAACCTTTTTGAATAAGAGCATGAATAAATTCACACATTGATTGTATAAATTAATGTTTTTTTCCCCTCTCTGAAAACGAATTAAACTCTCCCATTGGTTAGATGGAATGTTTCAAATTTAATTTATTTAGTCATTAATTCTCTCCAAGTAATACCATTTTATTGTAAATATTTCTCTTTTCGTTTTTATTGAGTTTTTCTATCGCAAATATGGCAAAGGTATTTCTATAAACTTTTTAAATCGTAAGAAAATCTTATAAATTTACGGATGCAATATTTTTTTGTTTTACCCAAATGGGATATGGTTTTTTACATAACTACGAGGGTAAGTTTATGTTGGTTAAATTTTTTATCGTTCCTGTCTACCTGAACATTGAATTTGTCCTCTTTTCCATTACTCGAAGTAATGATAATATCGGGTATCCAATTAAGAAAGTTACCAATTAATTACTCTCCTAATGTCTTTGTGTAAAAGACTATGAAAATAATTGAAAAATCATTGAAACTCTTGTTGGCCTGCTTAATTAACTATCCCCATTTCTGTCGCTCTTCTTAGTTCTTCAAAATCATAAAGCATATTACTAAAATATTACAGGAAGCTATTTGTCTTGTTGGTGGAGTGAAACTATTATACGAAAATTGTAGTACCTAGTCTGGCTGACTTATCATAGTATACGAGTATTATATCAGCTGATTATAATGTATTTTAAATAAAAGCAAGTCAGCCAGATTAGGTACCATAGTTTTCATGTTATAATTTCACCCCAATATACTATACTACTATAAAGCTATAAAGCTGACTCACTCACTGACAATAATGTTTCCACTTCCAGATGAAATAGAAACTTGAAATTTGTCAAACTTATAGCTTCTAGCCTGTAACCGACGGGAAAATTCCAAAAAGTTAAAATTTATAATTTGTAACCCTTGAAAAAGAATTCAAAATGTCGGAGCCACTTTAAATTCGGTGTGGACCTTTCTTTGGAGGTCTCTTGTTGCTAAACGCTAAGACCTATTAAAAAAAAAGCTCTGGAATTACATTAGTTTACATCCACTTGCAAATAAAAATCACTGGGGATTTGGAGGCGGAAAACCCGACGAGCAAAGCGATTATATATACAAAGTAAGCAGGTATATATACATATTTAAGCGTGTGTGTACACACAAACACCAAGATGCTTTTGTAATGAAACATTCATCTTTTTATATCAAAGGAAATTTTGCACAAATATTTGTATTAGATTATAATTTTAAAGCTGGATGTGTTTGCAAATTAAATAAGTACACTATGTTTTGTACTAGTGATATTATTTGAACTAATTTTTTTTTTCTAATATACATGCAACATTTAGGTAGGCCTACATGTCTAAAATAACTTTTGATCAACCTTAGATATGAACTGTTACCTGTGAAAAGTTAATCAACAAAATGAAACAAAACGCGGAGAAGAAACATTCATCAAAGTTTGTTTTGATTTTTGCCATTTTTTTAACTTTCTAATTTGTGGGTATCGTAGCCTCTAAAATTTAAGTGGTATGTGTTTAGTAACGTAATGTTGTGTTGATGTTTTTTTTCACACATATATCGGAATAAATATTATACTGACACATCACATATCTTTTTGGGGCATTAATCTGTCGATATTTAACAAATTCTAACTTTGTGATTGCGATCAAATGACCAATTAAGCTATAACCCAGATATCTACGTTAGCTCTTTTAAAATGTTTATCACTTTGAGGGATTTTTTTTTGTGTGATAGCTTATGCCCATTATTTACGTTTAATACAAAATACTCACTCGTCTATAAGAAAGTTGGAATAACATTTCATTGAAGATGCTAACTTGAAGTATTCATATAATATTTTGTGTCTGCTTTATTAAACCCTTTTATTTATTTTTTAAATACAGTGTTGATTACTGAGAGTCACTTCTTAGATAAAATATAAACACTAAAAACTAGAGCTGACCCTTGTCTTTCAGTGTGATAAGAATGTCAAGTTGAAAACTTTTCGTATCTATAAGTAAAACATTTAAAGAACTTAGCTTAGTACAAGAAGGCGTTAGTGACAACTGTGGCCGTTTGAATCATCATCAAGGTTGTTCCAGGCTAAATTTGAGAAAAAAATATATATTCAAGCATATAATATGACAGTGGGAACGGTTCGTTTCCAATTGAAACGCCGCAGAATCCGAACAACATTTAAATCTCTACTTTTATTTAAATTCTGAACATATGACTGTGTATGTGTGAATATTTGTGAATTAAATTGTTTACAAATTTACATAGCTTATTTAGTATTTTGTAAAAAATAATTTTATAAATACACATATACAAACGTTGAAGTACTAATGATGTTTAATTTAAAAATACACCTCACGTCATATTAGTTTGGATCTAAAGCAAATCTAGTAAAAGTCTGCATTCAGCTCTTCAATGAACGTGTGTAGTGAGAGAAAATTGAAAGTAACTTAATAAACCAGATTTAATATCGACAGTTATTTCATTGATGACTCTTGAACACCATTGGACCATTAGGAAGTGACCAGGATTGGATAACAAGAAAGACCCTCATTCTCGAACACAGTGAAGCTTTGTGGTAATATAGCGAGGAGGTGTCTTGAAACAAGAGGCATACTGTGAACGTTATTTTCATACGAGGAAGTCATATCAGAACTGTAGTACAACCAACACCTGATGATGTTGGCTTGCGCGCGCTCTCCGGCTGACTCGCGACTGTTCGCGGTCCCCAGGAGTGCCCCTGGCATAGGTGTACCCCTCACTACGACCCTGAGCGACTCCCACTCTAGAGGTTCGCCCAGGACCCAGTCATCTTCCTCTAGCAGCAGTAGCAGAAGCAGCAGCTCTAGCAGTAGCAGCGACAGTCCATGCTCTGACAGACCGGCCAATTCCACTCGCAGTCAGGTGGGTGTTTAGTTTACTCTGTTGCTGTGACCTAATGTTGCGTCCGTTCCAAGCTCGTGCCCTCTATTAAGGGCCGTGTCTATAGTCTATTATCAAGTCAACCAATCTCCCAGTTTACGAATACCAAGATGTTTAGGTCGGATGGGGGATTGAATGACGCATGAATATCGACTATATATATAAAGCCCTTAAAAGATCAAAGGTGGCTTGTGAGCTCTTTGGAGCTCGGCCAGAATTCGCCCAAGTAGCGGAAACATTGAAGGAAGCTCGTGAGTTCTCCTGAGCTCGCCCAAGTAGCGGAAACATTGAAGGAAGCTCGTTAGTTCTCCTGAGCTCGCCCAAAGCTCGCTCAAGTAACGTAAACTTTGAAGGGAGCTCGTGAGTTCTCCTTAGCTCGCCCAAGTGGCGGAAACATTGAAGGAAGCTCGTTAGTTCTCCTGAGCTCGTCCAAAGCTCGCTCAAGTAACGTAAACTTTGAAGGGAGCTCGTGAGTTCTCCTTAGCTCGCCCAAGTAGCGGAAACTCACTGTGTCATGTTATCGTTTTCAGTTTATTGGTTTCATTGAATTAACGTTTAAATTTTCATAATGGAGAGGTCAAAGCAGGAAATCCAAAGCTTGAGTAATAAGTACAGTAAATACACATAACTTAATTTATGGTTAAAAAATAAATTAAGACTGCATGACTGAGATATAAGTAGAGAAAATCACAGAAATCCGGCAGAAGCGTTTCATATTCACTCGAAACGTTTTTATGGACTGTACTTGTCTCTGCGAACAGGAGGATAACTTTCTCGCGAACTGTTTGAGAACACTATTTTCTTTCTTTTTTTCTTTTATAAAAGTTTATGGTCACCCACTTCCTCACTTTTGGGATTCGTTATATACTCAGGGCTCCGAAAATATAGTCAACAAAGGCTACCAGAAATGCCTACTTGGCGAGTAATTTTATTTCCATTCATTAAAAATCATGAAGTTAAAAACAAAATTAAGTTGATTTTTAAACCCACTATATTAGTATTCTAATATAAGATGATTAACTTTTTTATTAAAATTATATTTTAAGATGTCAATTGTCTGATATTTATATACCAATATTAAGCACATTGTGGCAACCCTGCTTTATCTTTTTGATACTTTCCAAAGTTAATTTTAACTTTGTACTCAGATCCCAATTCAAAACGGATATATTTTGGGTTTCGCCTCTAATCTTTGTTGCGAGCGTGGAGAAATAGGTTGGCCCTGAAGGAACTACAGTAAATGCAGTAAACCAACTCGCAATATTGATCTCTTCTCACTAATACAAACTACTAATTAGAAAGACACACCCCGTGGCAGCATCTTTTAAACACAAGTTCAGCTGAAGGAACACAAAGGGGTGAATACAATTATTAAATAAGCTAAAGAGAAGGAAACTATTGAAGTATTGTTTTAAACTGAATTTATTTATTTCTGTAAGTATATGGCTATTGAGGAGTGAAGTAGGTTACATACTGATGAGTTATATACCCTGTACTCAACATAAGAATGTGTTAGGATAATCACATCTTGCAGCGCGATTGGAAGAATCTAGAACTATGTTCAGCGCACTGACTGACCATCCCAAAGGGAAGAGACCATTGAGGAGGCCTAGACGCAGATGGGGAGAATAATATTAGAATTAACCTGAAAGGTATGGTGTGGAATGATGTGGAATGGATAGAACTAGCTCAAGATAGGGATAGGTTATATTAAGATGGACTGGATAGAACTTGTTCGATATAGGGATAGGGTGTAATGAGGACGACTAGATAGAACTAGCTCATGATAGGGATAGGGTGTAGTGAGGGGGACTGGATAGAACTAGTTCAAGATAGGGATAGGTTATAATGAGGGGGGCTGGATAGAACTAACTCAAGATTAGGGATAGCGTGTAGTGAGGGTGACTGGATAGAACTAGTTCAAGATAGGGATAGGTTATAATGAGGGGGGCTGGATAGAACTAACTCAAGATTAGGTATAGCGTGTAGTGAGAGTGACTGGATAGAACTAGCTCAGGATAGGGATAGGGTGTAGTGAGGGAGACTGGATAGAACTAGTTCAAGATAAGGGATAGGTTATAATAAGGGGGGCTGGATAGAACTAACTCAAGATTAGGGATAGCGTGTAGTGAGGGTGACTGGATAGAACTAGCTCAAGATAGGGATAGGTAGCGCACTTTATTTTGTAAGTGTGGCAATGAACTTGTAGAGTTCCAAAATATGCCATAGAGTATGTAAGTACTATAAGTGAGCGAGTGGGTACAAAGCCACAGTAAGAACACGTTTGGAAGAACAGTATTTGATATTTAAAATAAACACTATTGCTTTCATACGTCAAGTCATGCTATATGCAGCTGTCACTTTTGATAAATATTATCAATACCAACAAAATAATAATGTATCAATGTATCAATGTTGACATAAAAAAGTGAATATTTTTTAAAAGGTAATTCATATTAAAATTGGACTGCAGCTAATCACGTTTATGAGATACCTTGTTTTATTTGTTTTATTATTAAAGAAGACATGCGTACTTTAAACGGGCATGACATGGGAATACATCTCTATATGACTAATCAATGACTCCATATCAACATATATCTCGATTTTTGTGTGTGAAGCCGTCCCTACCTTTATTTAGCGATTCTCGTTAAGATGGGGAGATTCCTAATGACGGCCCTACGTCTACTTGGATCCAATTAAGTTCCGCGGGCGGAGGCGTACGGTGTAGTCGCAATACCTGCCGCCCTAGATCTGGTCGGGGAGTTAATGAGAAAATACGGGGGATCCATGCATTTAAATTGGATTTTTAAGAAAGGATTATTGGTTCCCTTTTTAAAAATAAGACTGTATGACTTAAGTTATCTGGGTAAGTAGACCTTGTAACATTCTATCAATATACCTTTAAGACTATTTAAGAAAAGTATTAACACCTCGATGTCCGACTCCTTAGCTCAGTCAGTAGCGTGTAACCCTTTCAAACTGAAGGTCCCGGGTTCGGTTCCTGTCATTGGTGAAATGCGGGTTTTCCCCTTTTCACCGTGAATAATTAACGGCCGGGAGACTGGTTGTTGTGTTTGTACTAGGTTTAAGTTAGTTTGTAATTCATGGCTTGATGCAGTTAGTCTCTTCAAAAAGTTCATGTTAAATATATCAAATAAAACTTAAAAACTTAGTGAGTTCGAGGATTGAATAACAGATGTATGTTCTTATTGTGTGTTTACCTAAATAGTTTCCACCCTCCACGTAATTGCGAGTCGAGCGTAGAGTCTGTTTGACCACCTCTTATTATACACTAAAACAATAAGATTTAGAAAACCCGTCTAGCCCCACAGAAAACGCGTGGCTACAGACAGGGAAAACCTGGAAAAGTCAGTGAATTTTTGGATGACAGGGAAAACAGGGAAATGTCAGGGAATTTAACTAAAAATAAGGAAAAGTCAGGGAATTAAAAAATGTGTTTAAAATAGCCCATTAATTTCGCAACTAAACACTGAAATAAAAGTTAATAATACCAAAATAAAATAACGTTTTAATTTTTTAAATAACTGATAAAACCGTTTATGTTTAGTAGATACAAACTTTTTTTTTTAAATATGTGATCAATAATAAATAAAAAAAGTCATCATCCACCATTAAAACTGGAAAAAAGTAGTCGGGGAAAATTGAAAAATGTTGCCTGGAAAACCTGGAAAAGTCAGGGAATTTTGTAAAATATGTTATATAGCCATCCTGTTAGGTAAGTACTTACAGTTCGTACCACACGTATCATAGCATATTGAAATAAACATTTTTTTTTAGCACTGCGTCTTACTACCCATTTGGGGTATACGCCTATGTACTAATTACACTAGTGGGTTTAAGGATTATGAAGATTTAATTGAGAGGAAGTGCACCCGCATCTGCGTGGAAAGATAGTGTAAAACCGTTTATGGAAAACCAGCCTCAGCGTACCCGACCGGGATCGATCCCAACCTGCCAATCTTCGGCAGTCAATTAAATAAACTATTTCACTGAACCAAATTCCGTTGAAGTTGACTGATTAGTGCAAAAAATACAATTTTGGTGTTATAATAATAATATTTAGCACCGCGTCTTACTACCCGTTCGGGTTATACGCTTTAAGTACTAATTACACTAATGGATTAGGAATTGTGAAAGTTAAATTAGAGGAAGTGAACCCGCATTTGCGTGGAGAGAGAATGGAAAACCATTTAGGAAAAACCACTCAGTTCACCCGACCGAGATTCGAACCTCGATCTCCCCGTCCTCAGCGGTCGAGCTCAACACGACAAGCGCGTTAGCCAACTACGCCAACCGAGGCGGGTTTTTGGTGTTATAGTTGGTGTGTAATTTTGTATCTAAAAAACTGATTAGTCGTCATTGAGACGGGCTTTTAACATTTCAAAAGCAAACATTTATATATGCTCTCTTACAAAAGCCATTTCAACGTTTATTAATGGGAACTTATGTTTCAAATGAGAACTGCAAATAATTGGTTAATATAATCTAGGGCTTGGTGATAGAAACATAAGCAAGGTATTCATGTTACCTAAACATGTCACTGGAATCAGATTTGTGATCGCTCTTGCAACGTTAATCTTATCTATTTCACTCCTAATCCTAAATGTCAGAGCCCTTCTCCCTGACACACCTCTCATTTCAGGACTGCGATTGACTCTACACTCTGATGAGGTAAATCCTCACTAATTACCGGTCTGCTTGATGAGGAAATGTGTACGTGGATAATTAAATTGAGTTTGCGGAGTTGATACAGCCTAATACCATCTGTAATAACTGTTACTCTGGGGATAATATATAATCATATTAGTAGTTAATAAAATATAGTAAATTTATGAGTGGACATAACTGAACCTTGAAAAATCTTTTAACACTTAACTTACTTCAAAATTTAACAATCAGTCATCTTCCAAAAGGAAAGAATTGAATATATTTTCAAAATGGCTTGCAAATTATTAAATATTTCCAGTAATTACTGTTAACTATTTGTTTTATTCCAGTCTAAAATACATTGATTGTAAATTAATAGATCCAGGAATTACCGTTGACTACACTATTTTCTTCACTGCTCATGTACCCTATTTATTAATAGAGGACCCGCCTCGGTGGCGTAGTTGGCTAACGCGCTAGTCGTGTTGAGCTCGACTGCTGAGGACGGGGAGTACGAGGTTCGAATCTCGGTCGGGTGAACTGGGGGTGGTTTTTCCTAAATGGTTTTCCACTCTCCCTCCACGCAAATGCGGGTTCACTTCCTCTAATTCAACCTTCCCAATTCCTAATCCATTAGTGTAATTAGTACTTAAAGCGTATAACCCGAACGGGTAGTAAGACGCGGTGCTATTATTATTATTATTATTATCATTATTTTTATTAATAGAGTAAGGCCCCTATATACGCATGTATCACGTTCCTAGATCTACCACGGTTACGTGAAACCGCGAATACTACCAAACTATTACATAACGTGATATTCATGTAACAAACATAAATACAGTGAGGTTTAATTGATACATTATTCACAATAAGACATTACCAACTTTAAATAAAGTATACAATAACGTGTACTATGTACTTACTACTCTCCATTCTTCTTCTTGCGTCGTCACTGATGATGATGATGATGATAGCCCAATGCCCACGATGAGGAGATGAAGTGGGGTGATGGTGTAGGCGTTGTGACTTATAAACAATGATTTGTTTAATTAAAACTAAATACAATTGGATAGCGGATACGGGGGTCTCTACTGTAATTAACAATTGTTTATGACCAGATTCTCCTGGTCACGTTCTCTAGTTGTGATTAAAGGAGATCAATAATAACGGCTCAATCATTCTCCGATTTAGAAGAAAAGAAACTTGATCTTTCATAAATAACTCATACACATTTTTTTTTAAACTAAAGATAAATAGCCCATCCCTGTGAATAAATGGTTATTATGATGGAGCACAGGTATAGAGGATCCTAGTTTGATTCCTGTCGGCGATGAAGTATATACGTATTATCCGTATATAAAGGTGTAATCGTTTTCAGCACCGCGTCTTACTATCCATCCGGTTTATATACGCTTTTATACTAATTGCGCTAGTGGGCTATGGATGAGGAAGGTTTAATTTAGAGGAAGTGTAACCGCGTTGTTGTGTAGAGAGATAGAGAGAGAGAGAGAGAGAGAGAGAGAGAGAGAGAGAGAGAGGGACGCATCCTCAGTACACCCATCCGGGATCGAACCACGATCGCCCCGTCATCGGCAGTCTAAGCTATTGCGAGAGTAGCACCTTAGACAATGTGGCCACCGAAACGAGTATTCATACTGTTATCGAATAATTAGTATAAATCTATAATCTAGGGGTGTGTACACCGAATTGATCTTACTATCCTAAGTTATGCTAGTTTGTAAGTTGTATACTGAGATGTGTGTTTAGATAGTACGAGTAAATATTAGAAATGGGTCAAATACTATATTTTTCGAATTCGAATCTTAAAATTTTCATTCAAATCTTGAATCCAAATTCGAATCCTCAAGTCCAGGCCCACCAGGTGCTCATACCGGGACTATCACCAGGGGTAAAGCGTGGGTCCCCTCTCTTTTTAATATTCAACGTAAGTGGCGGCGAAACCTTATTCGTTAAGGGGTGGTTGTAAAAATAAAGGGCGTTTGATGGGCCTGGGAATCCTTCCTCATAAAATGTCCATTAAAATATGTACAGTGGCCTTCTGAATATTTTTTTGAAAATAGATTCTTCAAAAACTATTTAGAGTGTCCTCGCCTGGAAAATCTTTCAAAACTAAATGTATCCTGAAGCTATTTAAAGTGGGTTTCTTCCAGCAAAGTTTGTAAAAAGCAATGCTCTCAAAAAATATTTTGAATAATCTGCTTATAGGGATAGGGACATTTTATCGATTGGATGGTTTTATAACTTATTTAAAGTGCTCTACTCCCGAAACACTTTTGAAAATTGGATGCCTCTTTAAGTTATTTAGAGTTTGATAGAAATCCATCTTTCAGCTTTTGGTTCGAAAATATAGGAGGGGGGTGAGGATATAAAGGGGGGCAAGTTTATTGCAGGGGAGTAGATTATTCCATTCGAGGGGGGAGATAAGCTATATTTCTAGAGGGGGAATGTCCCCCTTCCTGTTACTACACCAATTCTTGTATTTTGTTTATGCACTTTTTAAAACTTTATGGTCACTTTTACAAAAGAAAAGCAATGTACGAAAATGATTACGTAACTTAACTGAACACTAAAATGTTACGCACGTGATGAAGTATTTAAATTGAGCCTGATTTACTGCCCGACTCTCTTTTTGTGCTATATTTAGTTTCAGTACAGAACTAATAGACTAAGTAAGATTTCCAGAAACTTCAAAACAAAGCATATAACTGTAATGAACCAATAATATAATTGTGACAAATTCCAGTAAGTTCCTCCGAAATAAACCCCAGCTTGTGGGTGGGGCATACTGTGTTCTTTAGTATGAATAGGCATTTTATTGATTAGTATTAATATTTTATTTTGTACTTTTTTCATCTTCTACATTAAAAAAAAATTGTTAATCTGATTTCGGACTGGTACCATTGTA
>CABFVZ010000663.1:283440-301603 GCA_902151445.1 Timema monikensis
TGAGCGTCTTTTGGAATTGGATATCTAACTCAAACATTAGGGTAGTATATCTGTAACAAAAAATATATATATATATATATATAAATGTGTGTTTTTACTCAAAACTGGCTCTAGTGACTTTGATTAATTTTCAAATCTAGGCTCTGTTTAACTTTATAAAAAAAATTGTGCATTTCAAAAAGGGGTTACTATAATTTAATTCAATATTTAAAAAAAAGCTGATTATAATAAAGAATGGCCTTGTTTTACTTTGACTATCAACAACTCTAATACGTTGGCATCTCTGGTTATCAACGACTGATTCAGAGTCAAGTATTTGAAAGAGAAAACGCACCTGCATGTGTGCGAAGAGAAGATGTAAAAATACTCACATATGTAAAATCACAACCGATGCACAGTGTTTATATTCGAACCATGACCTCTCCATCACCGGAACTCCAAACTATTGTTAGCTGGGCACTTTTGACAACTTGACTAGATATCTGAGACGGAAAACTTTCCATTTTGAAAAATTTTAAATACTTTTTTTTCTTTCTGGAAACAAATTCTAGCCATTTAAATTAGTTTAAATAAGAAATAACAACAATTTTAGTTCTCTCCTCCTACTCACGTAACGACTACAGCGCTTGGTGGTTGAATGTTTCACTTTAAATCGAATCTGCTGAAGACCATATAAGCCTATGATAGTACTTAACTTTAATAATAAAGACCTTAACGATTACAGAAATATTTTCATTTCTAAATGCCATTAATTTTTTAAATTATATTTTCAGTTTATCATAAATAAGATAGTTGAAATGATTTTACGGGGACGCACTCGAATTGCAGAATAATAAAGTATACCCGTCAGCCTGTGCACATGAGTTTAGGAACAACCTGTAATCACATTCAATTCCTAACATAACAACCTAACCTAACATAACATAACCTAAACTAACCTAACATAGCTTAAACTAACCTAACTTAACTTGAACAAACCTAACATAACATTACATAACCTAACCTCACCTCACCTCACCTAACCTCAATTTCCATTTTGAACATATTCATTATAGATTACATTTTTACTCCGCAGTTCTTGTAAGGGTCTTACCAACCTCGGATGAGTTGTTACGCATTTCCTGTGCACCCGTATTAGTTGTTACGTGATTTGTGTGCGCCGTTTAAAAGTTACCCCCTTAACAACCTTTGCTCCTATCTCCACCCCCTACTTCATCCACCAAAACAAAATTTAATGGCTTTATGTATACATGTAGCTCTTAAGTGTCACCTTTTCCAAACCAGTTCATTTATTCTGCTTATTAGGTCGCTAGCCACCACTGCGGATATTTTTACAAATAGAATTTACCAGAAAATGTTCATCTCTACATGTGACCAGCCGTGAAGGCGTAACCCCGTTTCTTGCTTCCCCTACTCCGAAACCAAATCACGGCTCTGCTCTTACCACTCTCAGTAATAACCCCCATTGGTAGCTTCCTCATACATGAATAAGTTTCAGTTCATGCAAATGATGATCCGCCATGACTGCAAGGAACTGCTTCACTAGACTAAAAGACCTTATGTCCTCTATCGGGAGAGAAAATAAGATTATAAAAGGTTTTTCTTTACCCTCACTCTCTTGTTAGACGCAAGTGGAGCGTCTTCGACATTCGCCGCCCCTTGGAATTAAATAGTTTCCGTAACTTTTACTTATGTCTCATTCTTCCACTCATGACATACTGTGAACTTATGACATACTGTGAACTTAAGGTCATGCTGGGAGAAACGGGGTTGAGGGTGAGGGGGGAGGGGTTGAAAAAAACAACAACATCGTCAACAACCCGAAGGTTGGTTTGATATGATTTCTATCCATCTGGTGCTGGGCATGCACTCACCTCTTCAGCTGGTTAGTGACACCTGCACCATCTGGTAGAAATTATTTGTACTAGGGGAGTTTAGGAAGTGTGTTGGCTCCTCGTTGCCTTCCACACTTGAATTCTATGAGAGAGCGTGAAAGGGCCTTACAATTTTGCCGTGAAAGGTATTTTCACATACCTTCCAGAGATATTTTAAATTACACAATAGAAATGGGACAGACGGCTTTACTTCTCATCCACAGGAAGTTGTGCTACGGATTTTTATCGCTCAAGAAAATCCGTCAGCCTCAGCTGGGTTTGAACCCACGAACTTCGGGTCATGAGATGAGAACTTTACCCCAAGATCACCGAGTTTGACTCCAGCCCCTTATACTCCTGGAAAGTATTATTACTACTACTATTATTTTTATATAGAACCGTGTCTTACTACCCGTCCCAGCTAAACTCATATGTACTAATTACGTTCATGTGTTAAAGATGATAAAAGTTGAAGTTTATCCTCGTTTGAGTGAAGAGAGAGTGAAATCCATTTAGAAAAAAATATCTCAATTCACCTGACCAGGAGTATAACCCCTGTCTCCCAGTAATTGGCAGTCCAATCTATTGTGAGAGGGACGCTTAAGACCAGGGGCTTCCAACTAGCGGTCCACGATGACATTTTTTTTTTTTGCTGTCCACGAAGTTTCTTGGAAAAGTAATCTACAGTAGCCCCATGGCTTCTTTGGTGCTGACTGACAGCTCCCAGCTGACTTCTGACAGTCAACATTTAGATATATACATAAATTTTGACTGTCATAAGTGACATTTGCTAAATACATGTTTTTGCAGGTCATTTGGTTCAGCGTAGGAATACATAATTTGGTCTGGTAACTTTTCAAAGCCGTCAGCTGTCAGTTGTGAGCTGTCAGTCAGCACCAAAGAAGCCACAGGGCTACTGTAGTAGTAGAATTAAAGTTTCCAGCCAAGAAACGGAGAGTTATTCCTTGTGCGGGAAAAATACACGAAAGCTCCAATTAAAGCTCAATCAGTAATAAGATTAATAAATCGCACTTTATTTTTATAATAACTTGTGTCTCCACCTGAGTCCTATTTCCTTCCACCCCTTAGCCGATTATGCCCGCCTCTAGACGCGTGGATTCACATGTGGACAAGGGGCCATACATTTATTACGTAACGCAATTTTAATCCTTTTGTGACCCCCCCTCTCCCCATGTCACACGCTTTGGCGGCCTCCTCCCCTGCTTATGTTACGTGACGCTTCCTGTTTCAACAATAAAAAATAACTTTTTACTCATGTTATTTTCGAATGTACTTTTTTTTTTAGTAGGCTAGTTATTTTAACTTTGGATCTTTATAATTTTAAAATAAATAGGATTTTTACCAAAGGATGCGTAGGTGACCTGGTGGTTTAGGGGTAAGTTGACAGACTTCTATGCTGGCGGCCGGGGTTCAATCCTCGGTCCAGGCAAAGATTTATCTGATTACTAAACCCTTCCTTCACCTCTGACAAGACATCTTGTGAATGTGGGGAATGCCAGGCCTCCACCGTGGTTCGGATTCCACGTTAAACTGTAGGTCCTTCATTTCATCTCAACAATCACCCTACCATTACACATTAGCGTAAGTGCGTATAACCCGAATGGGTAGTAAGACGCGGTGCTAATAATAATAATAATAATAATAATAATAATAATAATAATAATAATAATAATAATAATAATACCAAAGGATGCAATTTCTAGTTTTATTTGTATATATTATGTATTCAGTCACTGAACCCTAAACAGCGGTAAAATGCGAACTGCAACTTGTCGATCGTAGTTTTATAGGCACACATCAACATAAAAGGACGTGACAGTGTCATATGATTTATTTCATCTTTGGAATTAAATATGAAAAACAGTTAAGTACTCCTGAAAATAAATGAACTACTAATTAAAAACTGAATAAAACACTTTTTAGAAGCTTACCTATTTAATTTAATAAATTCAATCAGAGTTTTTAAAATTTTTGTTATTTGTTTTATATACTAAAAGTTCGTTATGTTAGGGTAGCCTAAACCCCCCTCCCCATACCACGTGGTGTAACGCTACGATATACCCCTCCACCCCTCTAGTGCGTTACGTAATACATGTATGACCTTGAACTAGACCATTGTGCCACTTGAGGACTAGCTGAATTTTTAACTAGACCAGTGCGCCATCTCTTACACTTTTTAATGAATAAGTATTTAAAATTGAAAAATTATTAAGTATTGTGAAATGTAAAGAATTACTAAAATCAAACTGTAAACATTTTAGCAATGCTTAAACTTTAAAGAAGGAACATTCATTAAATTGTCAAAGTGAGGGGTTTACTTTTAAACCTTATTAATTTCAATAACTTAAAGTAAAAACAATCAAAGTAATACCTTCGATGATAAAAAGACAAATTGATCTACATGCTAAAAAATACAACATACAATCATTTTCATATTAGTTTGAAATATATTTTTGTGTTTTGATAGCAAAGATATTTATGTTCCATTCATGGTTTGTTGTCTTTAATAGTACAAAAGAGCACTTAAGTGTGAGCCAAGACGATTTCTAACCGTTGACTTCACACTTTACATTGTGACATGACATAGAAATTATATTGACTTCAAAAAATTATACCAGGGAAAGGTTTTATTATATATTTATAAGTTTCATGTGGGCGGGCCACAGTTTTACTATCCCTGCCTTGAACCATTCGACCACCGAAGAGCATGAAAGTATTCCTAATGTATTTCTATGCTTCTCCTCAATACCTAGGCTTATTGACATTTTATATCTGTCCCCGAGGTGTAGTGTTCAGTGCACCTGGCTATAGACCTAAGAATCCCATGTTCGATTCCTGGCTGGTGCCTTGGGTATTTTTCTCTTAGAGGGAATTAGCCCAATTTAAAAAAAAAGGCAAGCAAATAGTTACTAAAAATCACAAAAATAGGAACATAAATAGGCATTATAAAGTTAAAAAAGGTAATAAATAGGCACTAAAAAGAAAAAATAGGCACATAAATAGGTATAGTAATGAAAAAAAAGCACCAAAACACTCAACATTTTTATCATTCACTCTTAAAATACAGCATACACTTTCCATAAACACATTAATTACTATTAGAGTTAATTATCAAATACTTCTCAGAATATTCAGGTGTGAATTTTGTTCTGTTGTCTGACATAATGTTTTTATACTGTGAGAAACTTCTCTCGACTTAACATGAAGTCATTGGGCAAAACTTCAGACAAGCTATTTCAGCTGGGCTAAGCTTGACTTCTGGGAGTGATGTAGTTTATCCTTCTAAGATGTCTGCAATACTTGCCATCACTTTCCACCCAGGGTTTCGCTGCAATACTCTGTTAAATTTGTCGACGATGGCTGTACCAACTGAGACAGAAGCCTGATTCAGGTTTTCTTCTATTTCCCGCATTATCTCCACAGCTTTCACAAGAGGCAAATCCCTCGCCTCTAAAGCTGTGATTGCTCCAGGAAGATTTCCAAAATGCTTTTTACGTATGCCAGATCCGCACTGACACTTGAGCAGGAGATAGCAGCATTTGCTTCTGTAATGGCGACAGCTTGTTCCTCGTCAATTGTTTGGACTACCTACAAGCAAAACGGTTGGTATAGCAAAACTCACCATTCTTTCAACATATTGTGTTCTACAAGTATAACCATTAGATTAATTTTTTTCCCCAATAATGTGGATGGACAGGTGGAATCAATAAAACTAGAGGTAAACGCTCACTGCAATTTTAATTTGGAAACGCACCTAAAGATAGTGTATTGTATAATATCTTTTGAATGTCACCCAAGTAATCTGCATAGTACAACGCAGCATAAAGCCATGTACCCCAGTGCGTTAACACTGGATGTGGTGGCAAATGTGTGTTGGGCAGGGCAGCCTTAAATAAGAAGATTCGTCATGGAGCATTCAAAAACACTTTCCTGACTGTGGAAATAATATTGTTAACATTTGTAAAACATGATCTAATATCTTCTGCAACCCTATGAACAGCATGCGCCAGACAAATCACGTGAATTAACTTGGTGTAGAATACTTTTAAGCTCGCAGCCGCTTTCAACATGTAGGCCGCACTGTCTGTCAGCAACAACAAAAACCTTTCGTTGTTGTTTTCTGATGGTCACAGGACACCTAATATAAACAAATTAACTTATTTATAATTATAATTTTTACAGGACTAACACTGCGAATCATTAAATTAATCCAGTATATCTTGTGTAATTACATTATATACTTACGCAAAGCATCACGAACAACTCTGGCAATTGTCGAGTTGTTGGTTGCCTCAAGCATCTTTGAAACAACCAAGTGAGGTTTCCCAGGACCCGTAGAGTCTAGTTTTCCAACAACATTTGCAACATATCTGCCACAGTGGTCAGTGGTTTCATCAACAGTAGCCCAGATGTATGATTCTCCAATATCTTCTCGGATTTTCTCAACTGTCTTAAACGAAATAAAAAGAATGTTTACTGTAAATAGTTTAAAATAAATACAATTCAGTTAATATTTTTTAATGTCAGAAAGACAAAACTGCTATTGTAAAAACTTACGGATAAATAGGTTGAATGCAAGTAGTGTTTCCTCAGAGTTGATTCGTCTGGTATCTTCATGTTGGTATATTTTTTGAGTAGAGCATTGAAATCTGGATTCTCCAGATTCTTCCAAGGAATATTGGCAGCTACCATCGCAGAGCATAAGTCGGAAGAAAATTGCTCTTGGGTTTTATCGGTATCGGAAAAATGGTTGAGATCCTGTTTTCTTTCCGGAATTCTTCATATGTATTGCAGTTTTTTGTGTTGTTCTGGGTGATACTTCTTCTCGCATTTTACCTAAATATTAAAAATGGAAATTTTCACCCAGTAATATATGTGGATTCTACAAATTAACAAAGCAATCACCTAACAAGAGAACTAAGATTGCTTTTTCTTTTTCGATCGTAATGTTACGCTTTGGTAAATATTTCCACTTTGTCATTGAAATCCTTCAATAATAAATGAAACCTAGTTTGAACAATAGCAAATAATCGTGATTTACTTTAAAACAGTAGACAATAGATTTAATAAAAACCTTGACTTTCAAAATTAATAATTTCATTTCCCCTTTTGAAAAGATAACTTACCTCCTTGAAACATGGCTGACAAAAAAATATTTTGCCATCTGTTGTGAAATTCCTATCACCACCAATCCTCTGTTTGAATAATACACTTTTACACGATTTCTCTTTAGGCATTTTCTACTAGTTCAATAATTTACACTGAGTCCAATACAAAGAAATGTTAATGAACAGATATGCACATCTAACAACAGCGTAATATACACAACCACTGAATGAACTGACACTGTTGTGCGTTAGAAGAAAATCTTTGTTGCCGGATTGACCAGTCTGAACCTATCAGACCACTGGACACATGGGTTTTTCCTACCTATCACGCGTATCCACGTGGAGTAACCTATGGAGTGGAGGGGGTAGGGGTGGGGGTGCGGGGCAGCCGCAAGTATTTAGAAAGAAAAAAAGAGGGTGGGGAGAAAGAGATAGATATAAAAAAGGCACTTTAAGGCCCCCATTTGTAAAATAGGCACTAAACAGCGAAATAGGCATTTATAGGAACTATAAAAGTTATCACACTATCTTCGCAATCATTGAAAATAAACTTATACCTAAAAAGTCTACTTTTCAAAGCATAAGAATAAAAAAGGCATTTAGGGCGAAAATCCGTCCCCTACTAAAGCCATACGATAAAAAAAAGTTTATGCCTATATTTGGATTAAACTGCTTTAGTGGGAATTAATGTTAAAAACCTTGCTATATCCATTTAAGGAGATCCATGAACCTCCTCTCTTAGCACCCCCCAAAGTACGTGATCGTGTGGGTACGGTCCTGTGGGCACATGGTAGTAATTGTATTATCAAGGTGGTGTCCAAGGCGTTAGACTCGTAATTGTACTTGGTTACCACTGTCGATAAATTACCTAAAGGAGGGAGAGCGTTTCGAATCCAGGTTGGGTGCAACGAGGGTACTTTCCCACATAAGATTATCGCTGAGGTTACCTCCCCCCTCCAAGCAAGTAGCCTTCATCTCTACCCCTTGGGTTTGAGTATTTTTAATAACCACCATTTCAAACGTACACATAAAAGTAGAGTGTCTCTAAGATTGATTTATTTATTATTTAGCACCGCGTCTTACTACCCGTTCGGGTTATACGCTTAAGTACTAATTACGCTAATGGATTAGGAATTGGGAAGGTTGAATGAAAGGAAGTGAACCCGAATTTGCGTGGAGGGAGAGTGGAAAACCATTTAGGAAAACCACCCCCAGTTCACCCGACCGAGATTCGAACCTCGATCTCCCCGTCCTCACTCTCTAAGATTGAGACAGCACTACAGGCGAACTCCAAACAACTCACTTCTCATCTTCACACGATCACGATAGCACAACTCCTCTAAGATCATGCCCACGATCAAGGCTGGCGCAATATGGGTCCTTCGGAATTGAGGATTTTCTTTTTCACTGCTTTACACGCACTATTTTCTCTCCGTATTTCATTTTATACGAGCAAAGAAGAATCAGATGAAAAATTATGGTTTTTTTCGCTAAAGTAAGGAAACACACACACACAAACACACACTTCCTCTTTCATTCAAGGTTTGCTACGGTAGCATATTAAAAAAAATCAAACCAACAGCACGCAAAAGAAGGAATGGGAATGAAAATTAGGATTTCGTAATTTCATATCTTTGAAAATAATTTTATTTTTATTTGAACTGAAAGGAAAAGAAGCGATAATAAATAATGTGTGTGGCCTAGAGCCAGACTCAGCTCGCAAAATAAATAAAATAATGAGAGTTGCGATGAATTTGCGCTTAGATACGGTATTTTATATTTGCATGAGAATAAATTACAAAATAAAAAGCTCGCACTTCGTTTCAAATATATATTAACCCTCTAATAATTACTAAAAGGGTAGGTAATGTGAGTTAATTTAGTCAGCACTACTAGCTCAAAGTATAACATTATTTTGTTAAAGGTTATTTGATTTGCAATTTCTAAACGTGAAGTTATATCACGCAATATAAACCACACTTGACTTTGATTACTAGAAGGGGTGACCTGGTGATCTAGGGGTAAGGTGTCGGACTTCTGTGCTGGCGGCCGGGGTTCAATCCTCGGTCATGGCACAGATTTATCTGATTTCCAAACCCTTCTTTCACCTCTGACAAGACATCTTGTGAATGTGGGGAATGCCAGGCCACCACCGTGGATTCGGATTCCACGTTAAACTGTAGGTCCTTCATTTCAACTCACAATCGCACTACCATTACACATTAGCTTAAGTGCGTATAACCCGAACGGGTAGTAAGACGCGGTGCTAATAATAATAATAATGATTACTAGAAAAATTTCAAATGCCCACACAAATATGCTATGATTATTATTGTCTTTGTGTCGACACAAAATAGATCATTAGTGCCTAAACTCCTTGAAAAAAGCTAGTGTTTAGGCGGATTTTTGACCTCCATTAGCACTTATGGTGAAGCTGAGGTTGGTTGTTATTGTAATTAGAGTAAAAAAATTTCCACCACGTCCTAGTACACGTTCAGATTATACACACACACATATATATATATGCTAATACCACGTCTTAATTCCCGTTAGAGTTATACGCTTATGTACTTATTACGCTTAAGGATAGGGAAGGTTATATTTAAATGAAGTGCATCCGCATTTGCGTGTAGGCAGAGTGGAAAATAATTTTGGAAAAAAACATCCTCAGTAAATTTGACTGAGATTCGAACCTCGTTATCCCCGTGATCGACAGTCTAGTCTAATGCGAGAGTAGTTCGAACCTCGTTATCCCCGTGATCGACAGTCTAGTCTAATGCGAGAGTAGTGTCTTAGACCATGTGGCTACTTAAGGGGGTTATTTACATATTAATAAGAGCTAATGGAACTTGGGTGAGAACATTATTGTTGTGAATAAATGTACCCTCATTTGCGTTGAGTTAGCGTGAAACTATTCAGGAAAAAAACAAACCCTCGGTACTCCCGACCGGAATTCAAACCCTGATCTCCCTATCATCGCCAAATCAGCCCTACATGAAGGCTATGTATTAGACCATGCAACCATGATGCGGGTGTTATAAAAGTAACTATAGCTGTTTTCATATATTTATATGTAAATTATGGAGCTGATATTTTTAACATATAGTCATATTTTGTCTATATCGAGAGCAACAAAATATTTTGTATTATCAAAAAGACTCCTCCTCTATAACTATAAGTACAGTTGGCTGCCTTCACTCAATCCAATGAACGTAGGAATTGCTTTGACGACAGATAAGATAGCGAACAAATCAGAATGAATATCTCAGCCCAGCTGGAAGGGCACGTGGTGCAGTGCAGCGCTGGGCAGATCTCCCACGGGAGCAATAGCACTCCACGCGCCTCTCGGCACGCTTATTATTCTCTCAGACGGATACGTAGGTAAAGCCTTAGTTAGTGCTGTTAGTGCTGCTGTTAGTGGTGCCATGTAAGGGTGCCACCTTCTCTAAAGGAAATATCCTTGCATCACAGCATTTCTCATGGGAGTGACATTTTTAGTCATCAAAACGATTAAAACAAGCCTCAACTTTCTTCAAATGTTCTCTAATTACCTTGTTAAATTACTTAGGGCCTACCTTATTTGTTTTGGAAAGGCTAGATATATGTCTAAAACCAGTTACTTATGTGTTATTTTCACATTATTCGCGGGTAGCGTCATTGAAAATAAGCTTACGACACACCTTTTCGTGTTTTTTTAAAAAATAATATAAATATCAAAATATCAATTATTTTTTGTTCTTTAGGGACATGTTGATAGCTTTAATTTATATTTGAATGTTAATCATATGTTTAAATAACAATAACATTTTTTCGATAGATTTCTGGACGTCTGCAACACATCTCAGTGCTCCTTAAATGCTTACTTTCGGGCATCCTTTTCTTATGCTAGCTTCAATTTATCCCATATGAGCAAAGCCTTGTTCGACTAAAAAGTGTACACCCGGCAACATAAAAACAAACCCACGATTCACTTTAAACTCTGACTTCTGCATGCCCGTATGGACCTGGATAGCTCAGGAGTGGAGAATAAGACGTGTTAAACCAAAGGTCCTGGGTGCGATTATCGTGTTCATGTGTAAAGTCACGCTTGGTGGGCACACAAACTAGATATCGAGCTCGTCAAGTCTTTGGGGTTGATACGCCCTTGGGACGGCAAGGGATTTCATGTGACAGGAAAAAAGTTGAGAAAGTCTTTAAAAGTCCCTGGAATATTCAAATATTTCAGGAATTTTCAGGATTCACAGAAATAATGATTTATTTATTTGGCTTTTGTATAAGTACAAGGTGATTCACTCGGGACTGAACATTTATTGTGTGGTATATACGATATGTGGAATAAAGATGAACATAAAACAAGAACAGAATGGGCCCAAGTATGTTTTACATTATTTGAATGTGACTTTCCAATCATGATTTAATTAAAAATATAGGTGTACAGTCTCGGGTAAATCACCCTGTGTAACTGTAAATGATATTGTCTTTCTTGCGCTCGGAACGTGTTTTAAGGTTATTATTCGACCATCATCATTTTATTGCGTCATTTTAACAAATGTATTTTAATCTATAAATAGTGATTCATTGATTTCAAATCATTACAGCATGAGTTATAAAGAATGGGTTGAACTTGCTATACGTGCTTGTTGAGGTTAAAGTAATTAATATATGGGGCTGAAATTTAGTAAACTAAGACATTCATATGAGGTGTACAGTGTAAAATAATTATAGTACTAATAATATTAGTATTAATATTATAGGTATTTCATTGTATACACTTCATATGAATGTCTAGTAATAGTTAATTTCGGACCCATACATTAATTACTTTACCTTAACAATGGTACGCAAAAATCATAAAATAGCAAGTTTGACCCCCTTGTAGCTCGTGAACTGAAATGATTTGAAATCATTAAATCAATATTTATAACTTGTTAAAATCATTCAATCAAATGTCGATGAACGCGTGACCTTAACAATATAGTCTCTGTTTGTAAGAGAAGATTCATGGTACTTACTTTTACTGATCCTAACCAATGATAAGCGTAGCATTACTTGAGCTGTGCATAAATATATTATCACTTTCAACAAGTGGGTGGGGATATTATGTAATTTACAGCCTCCAGCCAATTCCTTAAAAAAATTATTATAGCTATAATTTCTTAAAACTGCGTAAACTTTTTTTATATACAAGATTTAAAGGCAAATGTGTGCGCATTTCAGCCCGGTAATAATTTGTTTTGAATTATTGTCTAAAGTTGAGATCCTCTTAATAAATCTGGGTAGTATATTAACAAAGAGACTAATTCAGCCTCATGGTATAGTGGTCAGTGCACCAGCAGGCTATGAACATAAGGGTCCAGGGTTCGGTTCCCAGCTGGTACTTTGAGTATTTTTCTCTTACGGTGATAGCTATAGTCACAAGAGGTTAATAAATTAGGGTTAAATTATGTTTAACCTCAATATTCACTATCATCACTTCATTTCATTGCGGGTATGAACTGTAGACAACCTCCTATAGTGTACCCCGGACACAGACAAATACATTAGAGCTTTTTTGATTCGAAGTCTAGGGGATATCTAAAAAAAATTCGAAATATCCAAAATTCAAATTAACCAATGGGTATTTAATCTGTTTGTACACAATAAAAACCTCTAAATAAAAGAGTGTAAAAATTAACTCATCACACACGTGTTTTTATTCCTACCTTTTACATTTACAGCCCTCCACGATGTTCCTTTTTTTTTAGGGTTAGTTGATAAGTGTTCGGTTGTATTCCATGTTCATTTGCGATAGCACCCTTCTTTTTTTCGCTCCCTTTTCCGCTTCTCTAATCATTGAACCTTTTTGGCTAAGGTTAAACTTGTGTAGGTTCCATCGTAAAAACACCGCACTTTACACTTATCAGATGACAATGAGCGAATGTCACTGAGAGACATAGGTGCCAGATTAGGACGAGCAACATAAACTCTACCCTTTCTATGCCGGGCGTCACACAGAAGTGATTAAAAGCCGAGCCAAAACATACCCTATTCTTGGAAAACCACTTGCAGCTGGTGCAAAATCTCCCGCTTTCTCTTTTACTACTCTGTATTTGACATTACTGGGATTCTTGGGGTTAGTTTAGATTCTTAAGTTAGGTTTGAAGTGAGTAGAAACTCTACAAAATTAACAAAATACTTTATAAACTTCGAAATATCCAAATATTTCCTTCTAAAATTCGAATTAAATATAATTTTTTACCATTGATTTAAATAAGAATTTCGTGGGGAATAGTGGTGGGTTCAAATTATCCAATTATTCGAATTAGTCAGATTCTATACCCAGACACTCAGCCTCCAGGTTAAATTGGTTGCGCTCCTTTTGGCAGCTTGAGTCCTTCATCACTAGGTTAACTACGTCCAGTCTTTATCACCAAGCAGTGACACTAGTGAAGTCCAGTGTTGAACGACTCAAGCTGGCAGAAAGAGCGTAACAAAACCCCCGTAAGTTTGAGAGTCTGGCCCTGGGCAACTCTCTGTGTCAACAGAGCGGCTAATAGCCTACACACAGGACACCGAACCGGATGTCATGTCCTTTTCGGTCAGTAATGCCGTACGCTTAAAAAAATAAAAACAATAAGATAAATTATGGGCACATAATTTTTTTTCCAAAGCTTATATATCAAAGGTAATATTAATATATTAAGACCAATAAGCAAACCACATTTTAATAATGAAAATAACAACTTTTATTTGTTGCGTTGCAATAAAAAAATTAAGAAATGCATTTTTTTGTTTGAAAACCCTGAAAAAGTCGGGAAAATTCTAAACTTACAAAGAGCATACCCTGAATTTGATGAAGTGACGAAGAGGTCCGGGTTCGGTCCACGTTCGGGCTTACCAAGACTGTGTTTTTCATGAATGATTTCCCACTCTCCTTTAACGCAAATGCATACACACTTCCTCTAAACTTATACCTTCCTCATCCCCACACCATTATCATAGTTGAAGTGGGCTACCTATAACCCAAATGGGTAATATATATAAACACTTTGATGCCGGGAATCTGGTTAAGAGAATAATACAATTACTAAAATAAATGGTATCCTGGGACACCAACATATTACATCATCATCATCTTGTAATCAAATTTGTAGTTGGGTTCCAACAGCTCTCCCCTTTTGCCTATCCTAAGCCCAATACTTTATATCTTTGTACCGTATCCCGCCAACATTGTTTGCCATCTGCTTCATGTATTCCGGTCTCGGTCTCTCTTGAATTTCTCCCTTACACACATACTTTACTTATCTTCGTCAAACTATCAAGTCCCAGAAGATGTCCTACCATGTTAACTCTTTTCTGTAAACCTTTCCAAAGTTTCATTTCTTCATTTACTTTTCTTAGCACTTCTCTATTTGATACCATCTCCATCCATGATATTTTCAACATTCTTCTGTGGCACCACATTTCAAATCATTCTAAGTTGCACCAATGGTTCATGTTTCACGCCCGGAAAGTAGAAACTCGCCTCTGTGGTCACGTGGTCTAAGTCGTCACTATTGCAATAGACTAGACTGCCATTGAAGGGGTGATCGGGTTGAATTTTTTCCCCCCTAAATAGGTTTCCCCTTCCTCTTTACACAAATGCGGGTACACCTCCTGTAAATTCAATCCTCCTCATTCCTAACATAGTAGAGTAATCAGTAGGCCCTACATGTGCGTACAAACCGAACGAGTAGTAAGACGCGGCGATAAAAAAAAATAAAGAACAAAATATTATGGTGTGCTCTAGTACTTCTGGCTGCACGTGAGTTTAATACTCGTATGTGGATGTTTGAGTGTATTAAAGAGGTCGCTACTAGTTTTCGTATCGAGTGTATTAAAGAGGTCGCTACTAGTTTTCGTATCGTGTGTATTAAAGAGGTCGCTACTAGTTTTCGTATCGAGTGTATTAAAGAGGTCGCTACTAGTTTTTGTATCGTGTGTAGGAAAGGAACATGTGAACTGGAGATGATGGGCGCCGCAGCGTATGTGTGGACCGCACAAGAACTGGTATTATAATGTCAGTGACACGAGCCGAGTAGTGTCTGCACACTTTACTTTCGTTCCCTCTCGCTCTCTCTAGAACAGCTCAGCCGTCTGTACTGTGTAGCCTTCCAGTAGCTTTGTTGTGGTGTGGGGGTGGAAGGGGAGATCGTAAAAAAAAAAAAAGTGTATAGCGTGATGCTTGAAACATTAAATATTCACTTGAGACAATTATGTACATAGTAACTTGCACTCTCCATTAAATTTTGTCTTTTAAAATAATAGTTAGACCTACATAATGTCATATTATGTAGGTCTAACTATTTGTGCGGACTGGCTGACCCCATTCCCTCACCTCACAAAACAATTCACTCATCCACTTTAGGAATAAATTAAAGTTAAAATAGACTTATTATTAATGTTTATGTGAGGTATTCTAAACAAACACACTAATCAATGTGCACCAATTAGTGACGATACGTTTCAAGGAATATTACCCGCCTCGGGGTGGTTTTTCCTAAATGTTTTTCCACTCTTCCTCCACGCAAATGCGGGTTCACTTCCTCTAATTCAACCTTTCCAATTCCTAATCCATTAACGTAATTAGTACTTAAAAAGCGTATAACCCGAACGGGTAGTAAGACGCGATGCTAAATATTATTCAAGGAATATTCATTCAGTTGACTAAAAAATTGAAATCGATTACTGGGACCAATATTATCAGTTTCACTGTCCGATATTTGAACCCCGGTCTACCGTGTCACTGTCAAATATACTTACTTCACTCTTCCAAATATTACCTATGTTTTTCTAAAATGTTTTCATCATTTTTGTTTGATGATTTAGTAATTTTTACGCCGTGTTTTACTTACTATCTGGTTTCTCTGAATTAAACTAAAATATAGAGGTCGGTACGAGAAATGTTAAACTGAATTATTATTATTATTATTAGCACCGCGTCTTACTACCCGTTCGGGTTATACGCACTTACGCTAATGTGTAATGGTAGGGTGATAAGGGTGATTGTGAGATGAAATGAAGGACCTACAGTTTAACGTGGAATCCGAACCACGGTGGAGGCCTGGCATTCCACACATTCACAAAGTTGTGATTAATACACGTCTTGTCAGAGGGGAAGGAAGGGTTTGGTAATCAGATAAATCTTTGCCGAGACCGAGGATTGAACCCCGGCCGCCAGCATAGAAGTCTGATTAAACTGAATTAAATATACCCACATGTTTGTAGAGGGAGAGTGGCAAATCGTTTAGGAAAATATACCCTCCATCCACGTCTCCGCCACTGAAAAACCAGAGTAGAGGAATTTAAAGTTTTAACTTCCATGCCCATTGATGCGTAATGATCGTTCATTTATCAAAGAGCCCCACATAGCTCATAGGTGGCCCTCTTCTGAGCTCAGATGTCTTTAGAGAGGTATATAGTCACTTCAGCGTAGGGACCTTACATTATATCAAGAAACAGAAAAAAAAATCCAATTAGTAGAACTTCTCCGAGACAGCTAACTGAACATTGCTCTCTTTTTGATTATATTCTAAATATGCAATCCTATACACTTTTTTAAAATAAATGGTATGGGGCACCGCACACACTTTATCTTTTTTTTTTTTACCGTAAAACATCTGGTGTTACCCGTTCTTCACACGAGGAATCTATAAAGTAGCTCTTATTTTTATATATAAAATAAACCACAGGGAATAGTAACCAAATCTTGAATTGTATTTAAATATTAATCCTTTACTGGTAACTGTGATACACAACGTGAAAGTAGGATGTCTTGACTAATAGACAATGTCAAACTAGAGATATAACCTGAACTTCTTTTAAAAGCTGACATTTCTTTTGAAGATTAAGTTATAATTTCTCTATACACAATACCTATACTATAATAAAGGAAATTGAAAAGAATTAAAATTATTATTATTATTATTATTATTATTATTATTATTATTATTATTATTATTATTATTATTATTAGCACCACGTCTTACTACCCAGTTCAGATTATACGCACTTACGCTAATGTGTAATGGCAGTGAGATTGTGAGATGAAATGGAGGACCTACAGTTTAAAGTGGGATCCGAACCACGGTGGAGCCCTGGCATTCCACACATTCACAAGTTGTGATTAGTACACGTCTTGCCAAACCCTTCCTTCAACTCTGACAAGACGTGTATTAATCACAACTTGTGAATGTGGGGAATGCCAGACCTACACCATGGTTCGGATCCCACGTTAAACTGTAGGTCCTCCATTCCATCTCACAATCACCCTACCATTAAACATTAGCATAAGTGCGTATAACCCGAACGGGTAGTATGACGCGGTGCTAATAATAATAATAACAACAACAACAACACGAAGTTATCTTAAATAAAGTTTATGTGGAAAGAGAAGGGGAAAACTACAGGAAAATTATATCTATTTATGTTTCATCTCGAGGATGATATTATATTTTAAAATAATCAATCTGCATGCCATAGAAGTTAATAGGTCGGTGTGAAGTGGTTTCGGTTGAACGTTCCCCCATAATGTGACGTTCATGGGATAATCACAGTTTTTTATTACTATTATTATTTAGCCGTTCCTTATGAACGGGATAAAGGGCACTCCATCGCCTCTACTCACGTTTCAATGGGTGCACCCCATTTTTTCCCTCACCCCTAAAAATGAGTGTGGATTCACATTATTGAGCCAGAAGGGATTCAAACAATCAGACGCAATCTCGTTTATTTACCACTTCACTCTCCCATATTGGATTGAGGGCTAACAGTTTTTTTTTTTATTTTGGTTTTTTGTTTCACTGTACAGTCAGTGTGGAAAGTACTTATACCACCTGACGGCTCATCAGGACAGTACATAAATGATGAGGATGGTAAAATTTAGAAGAAGCTTTTCCACGTTTGCGTGGAGATGGATAACCAGTTAGGGAGAAAGATTTTTATATTGGGAGATTGGGTAACAAGGTAGTGGGGGAGGTTGGGTAACAAGCTAGGGAGGAGATTGGGTAACTAGTTAGGGGTTAGATTTCGTAACAAGCAGGGGTTAGGTTGGGTAACAATCTAGGGAAGGAGATTGGGGAACAAGGTAGTGGGGGAGGTTGGGTGATAATTTAGGGAGGAGATTGAATAACATACTGGGGG
>CABFVZ010000663.1:301685-342847 GCA_902151445.1 Timema monikensis
GGGGGGGGGGGGGGGATTGGGTAACAAGTTTTAGGGAAGAACTCGACTGGGATTTGAACCATGACCTCCCAATCATTAGCAAGCCAGACTAAAATAAGTTCCCAACGAAGTGGCTGCCTTGATAATAAAGTGAGATGTAATGCCATTACAAAGGACAAGTTTTATTACCAGCGTAACGGGACAAAGGTCCTTAGAGCAATACGCCAACCACTCGTGTGTAAAGTAAGGACTAACAATCACGGCGTTTGCCGCGCCTTTGTAGAGCATGTTTCTAATGATCTATGCTATATCCCTAGAGTTGGTTTTACTATGTGTGTCTAAATGCCTTTATTATGTGTAGAAATATTTAAATCCAAGTGCAAGAATGTAACATCTTCGGATTAGTAGTAGTAGATAACCATTCAGTTTGTGACAAGCCTATTTTATAATAATTAATAACCATTCAGTTTGCGACAAGCCTCTTTTATAATAGTCTTATAACTACATTTTTTTAATATAGATTTGCTTGGAACGTAGAATGTATTTGTACTAATGGCGGCATAAAGCCACAACTGAGTCGCCGGAGGCTGTGATATAAATGATAGCTATTAGTAGCAGATGATATTCACACGTCCATCACAGACTCTGCCTTAAGATATGAGCGAAGAATTACCCTGGGCACGGGACGATCCCTGGATAGCTCAATGGTAGATCATTACTGTGCTAAGCTACAAGTTGCAGGTTTTATTCCTGTGTCCAGGTGTCATTATTCAATTTATTCGAATTATAAAAAAAAATTATTTTTTTTAGTTGCTTAGTTTTGGTCATTAGCGCATATGTATACTTAGTAAAGAGTTATGCATTAACAGCTGATGGGACTAAATGTTGTATCTGGTATATTGATTAATTTGTGTGTAAGTTGGTTACTGCTATATTCACCTGATGCAAAAAGTGAAAACTTAAATTTAGTCAAAATAAAAATAAAAAAAAAATTGGAATAATATTTCTTGGTCCACCAAAAAATTAGAGCTTTGATTTACTGAACATTCCAAAATATAAAATAGTTAAATTTGTGCTATGATACTGTTGCGTTCAACGAGATAACTAGAAACTATTTAGGCCTATTGTTACACAACATTTCAAACATGCTTGAATATTAAAGTATGGTGACATCTACAAAAGTACGAGCTTTGCACACACACACACACACACACACTCACTCACACACTCACTCACACACACACACTCACTCAAACACTCACTCACTCACACACTCACTCACTCATACACACACAAATTGGAATAAACGAGACTTTATTTGATAGAATAGATTTCATTTTCCCACTTGTATAATTATTATAATTGTAAGGGATTGCATATTCTAATAATCAAATAGTAAAAGCTAATATTTATGCTTTTTAGTGAGGATTATTCCATCTAGATAAAAAAAAATATTTTTAAATTTTCATAATTTGATACCTAGATATAGTAATCCTCACTAAAATGTATAAATAATAGCTTTGTCTATTTGATTCTTTAATATTTGCTAAACGAAATAATATACATATTTGCAGAAGCATCATGGAAGAAAATAGTATCACATTCCTCCTTAAAAAAAACACACACACACATGTACATATATACACACGCTTGATTATAGCTCCGAAACTGTTAGTTTCATAAAATATATATTTCGAATAAAATAATAATAATAATAATAATTATTATTATTATTATTATTATTAGCACCGCGTCTTACTAGCCGTTCGGGTTATACGCACTTACGCTAAAGTGTAATGGTTGGGTGATTGTGAGATGAAATGAAGGACCTACAGTTTAACGTGGAATCCGAACCACGGTGGAGGCCTGGCATTCCCCACATTCACAAGATGTGTCAAATAAAAGATTTTTAATATTTATTGTTCTACAACTTTGCAAACATAAGTTATTTCGTATCTCAAATAGTTGGGGAGATATGATTAAAATTGAATTTTTATGGCAATGTAAAGTACCCCTAAAGTAAATTTCGTGGGTAAATAAGAGTTTCCATTTTGTTTGTAGCTTGTTAAACAATGCCTAAATATAAAATTTAATAAAAATCGTTAAAGCGTATTTTGAGAAAATAGTTTTCAGTATAATACCCTTAATTTTAGGGTTGGTTATTAATTCGAAAAAACTCCTTGTGAAAACCTTAGATACCAAGTTTTAGCCTGATCAATACAACGGTTTCAGCTCTAGTCCAAGATAAAACAAATGGCGTCGCGAAAACCACTCTTTCGGTTCCAGATTCGACATTTATCAAAATCTAGAGTTTGATTTTTTTTGACAATCACGATACTGTTTTCTCCAAGAGTTTGAAAGAAAGTAAAATTTATGAAGCATGATTTTTTAAAATCCTAATTAGTTAAATATATATTGTATTTAAAGCTTTCCATTATAAAGATAATAAATTAAGTAGTGAAGTTACAGATTATGCTTTTATCAAAAATAATCCTCATCTTGTCATATAGACTCAGCTCTAGTTCCCACCACTGTAGCGTCACCTACGCATATAGTATTGGCTCACGTAAACGTTGAAAACTCGTAAATGACATTTTCAACGTTTTGCTTCCTTGAACAGTTAATTATGTAAATTGTGTAAAAGATGGGCCCTTATGTTGTCTTCATAACACGGGTTAATTTTTGTTTCAGCTTCATTATACTCTCAAAATGTGATTAACAAGATCATGGAACCCCTTTTTCCCACCACTACCGTCGTGCCTCATAAAGTTGGCAGCACTAGTCTTGTTTCTTCCTAGGGTTTATTTCTGCGCGGTGCTACTAAGATATTATTTCATTGGAGTCCGGAGAATAAACTCATAGGTATAGAGGTCTGATGTTGAGCTCTGTGGTCACTCACACAACTGCCATCAGTCTCGTCTTGAATTATTTGGTGGGGGAAAGTCGTGATTTAGATTCTGGCTCGGTTTACTGGGGGGTTTTCCCTCGTGAATCATTTCAACTCTTAAAAAATCTACCATCCTCATCCCATCGCTGTTAATGCAAATAGGTGGATGACTAAGATGAGTAGCAAGACTTGGAGCATTCAATACCAATCGCAACTACTAAATAATGTCATTTGGGAGTTCCGATGAAAGTGTTTCAAGCGTAGTTAAGTTATAGTTTCACCCCAAGGTACATTAAAGACAGGTCGGTTATAGTTTCACCCCAAGGTACTGGTAAGCTAGCTAAGTTATAATCTCACCCCAAGGTACTGCAAAGCTAGATAAGTTATAGTTTCACCCCAAGGTACAGCAAAGACAGGTCAGTTATAGTTTCACCCCAAGGTACTGCAAAGCTAGTTAAGTTATAGTTTCACCCCAAGGTACAGCAAAGCTAGTTAAGTTATAGTTTCACCTAAAGGTACTGCAAAGCTAGTTAAGTTATAGTTTCACCACAAGGTACAGCAAATCTAGTTAAGTTATAGTTTCACCTCAAGGTACTGCAAAGCTAGATAAGTTATAGTTTCACCCCAAGGTACTGCAAAGCTAGCTAAGTTATAATTTAACCCCAAGGTACTGCAAAGCTAGTTAAGTTATAGTTTCACCCCAAGGTACAGCAAAGCTAGTTAAGTTATAGTTTCACCCCAAGGTACTGCAAAGCTAGTTAAGTTATAGTTTCACCCCAAGGTACTGCAAAGCTAGTTAAGTTATAGTTTCACCTCAAGGTACTGCAAAGCTAGCTAAGTTATAATTTAACCTCAAGGTACAGCAAAGCTAGTTAAGTAATAGTTTCACCCCAAGGTACTGCAAAGCTAGTTAAGTTATAGTTTCACCTCAAGGTACTGCAAAGCTAGCTAAGTTATAATTTAACCTCAAGGTACAGCAAAGCTAGTTAAGTTATAGTTTCACCCCAAGGTACTGCAAAGCTAGTTAAGTTATAGTTTCACCCCAAGGTACTGCAAAGCTAGTTAAGTTATAGTTTCACCTCAAGGTACTGCAAAGCTAGCTAAGTTATAATTTAACCTCAAGGTACAGCAAAGCTAGTTAAGTAATAGTTTCACCCCAAGGTACTGCAAAGCTAGTTAAGTTATAGTTTCACCTCAAGGTACTGCAAAGCTAGCTAAGTTATAATTTAACCTCAAGGTACAGCAAAGCTAGTTAAGTAATAGTTTCACCCCAAGGTACTGCAAAGCTAGTTAAGTTATAGTTTCACCTCAAGGTACTGCAAAGCTAGCTAAGTTATAATTTAACCTCAAGGTACAGCAAAGCTAGTTAAGTAATAGTTTCACCCCAAGGTACTGCAAAGCTAGTTAAGTTATAGTTTCACCTCAAGGTACTGCAAAGCTAGCTAAGTTATAATTTAACCTCAAGGTACAGCAAAGCTAGTTAAGTTATAGTTTCACCCCAAGGTACTGCAAAGCTAGTTAAGTTATAGTTTCACCCCAAGGTACTGCAAAGCTAGTTAAGTTATAGTTTCACCTCAAGGTACTGCAAAGCTAGCTAAGTTATAATTTAACCTCAAGGTACAGCAAAGCTAGTTAAGTTATAGTTTCACCCCAAGGTACAGCAAAGCTAGTTAAGTTATAGTTTCACCCCAAGGTACAGCAAAGCTAGTTAAGTTATAGTTTCACCCCAAGGTACTGCAAAGCTAGCTAAGTTATAATTTAACCCCAAGAAAGTGCAAAGCTAGCTAAGTTATAGTTTCACCTCAAGGTACTGCAAAGCTAGCTAAGTTATAGTTTCACCCCAAAGTACAGCAAAGCTATTTAAGTTATAGTTTCACTCCAAGGTACTGCAAAGCTAGTTAAGTTATAATTTAACCTCAAGGTACAGCAAAGCTAGTTAAGTTATAGTTTCACCACAAGGTACAGCAAAGCTAGTTAAGTTATAGTTTCACCCAAAGGTACAGCAAATACAGTTAAGTTATAGTTTCACTCCAAGGTACAGCAAAGCTAGTTAAGTTATAATTTAACCTCAAGGTACAGCAAAGCTAGTTAAGTTATAGTTTCACCCCAAGGTACTGCAAAGCTAGCTAAGTTATAATTTAACCTCAAGGTACAGCAAAGCTAGTTAAGTTATAGTTTCACCCCAAGGTACTGCAAAGCTAGTTAAGTTATAGTTTCACCCCAAGGTACTGCAAAGCTAGTTAAGTTATAATTTAACCTCAAGGTACAGCAAAGCTAGTTAAGTTATAGTTTCACCCCAAGGTACTGCAAAGCTAGTTAAGTTATAGTTTCACCCCAAGGTACTGCAAAGCTAGTTAAGTTATAATTTAACCTCAAGGTACAGCAAAGCTAGTTAAGTTATAGTTTCACCCCAAGGTACTGCAAAGCTAGTTAAGTTATAGTTTCACCCCAAGGTACTGCAAAGCTAGTTAAGTTATAATTTAACCTCAAGGTACAGCAAAGCTAGTTAAGTTATAGTTTCACCCCAAGGTACTGCAAAGCTAGTTAAGTTATAGTTTCACCCCAAGGTACTGCAAAGCTAGTTAAGTTATAATTTAACCCCAAGGTACAGCAAAGCTAGTTAAGTTATAGTTTCACCCCAAGGTACTGCAAAGCTAGTTAAGTTATAGTTTCACCCCAAGGTACTGCAAAGCTAGTTAAGTTATAATTTAACCTCAAGGTACAGCAAAGCTAGTTAAGTTATAGTTTCACCCCAAGGTACTGCAAAGCTAGTTAAGTTATAGTTTCACCCCAAGGTACTGCAAAGCTAGTTAAGTTATAATTTAACCTCAAGGTACAGCAAAGCTAGTTAAGTTATAGTTTCACCCCAAGGTACTGCAAAGCTAGTTAAGTTATAGTTTCACCCCAAGGTACTGCAAAGCTAGTTAAGTTATAATTTAACCCCAAGGTACAGCAAAGCTAGTTAAGTTATAGTTTCACCCCAAGGTACTGCAAAGCTAGCTAAGTTATAGTTTCACCTCAAGGTACTGCAAAGCTAGCTAAGTTATAGTTTCACCCCAAGGTACAGCAAAGCTAGTTAAGTTATAGTTTCACTCCAAGGTACAGCAACGCTAGCTAAGTTATAATTTAACCTCAAGGTACAGCAAAGTTAGTTAAGTTATAGTTTCACCCCAAGGTACTGCAAAGCTAGTTAAGTTATAGTTTCACTCCAAGGTACAGCAAATACAGTTAAGTTATAGTTTCACCCCAAGGTACTGCAAAGCTAGCTAAGTTATAATTTAACCCCAAGGTACTGCAAAAGTTATAATTTAACCCCAAGGTACTGCAAAGCTAGCTAAGTTATAGTTTCACCCCAAGGTACTGCAAAGCTAGCTAAGTTATAGTTTCACCCCAAGGTACTGCAAATACAGTTAAGTTATAGTTTCACCCCAAGGTACAGCAAAGACAGGTCAGTTATATTTTCACCCCAAGGTACTGCAAAGCTAGCTAAGTTATAATTTAACCTCAAGGTACAGCAAAGCTAGTTAAGTTATAGTTTCACCCCAAGGTACTGCAAAGCTAGCTAAGTTATAGTTTCACCTCAAGGTACTGCAAAGCTAGCTAAGTTATAGTTTCACCCCAAGGTACACCAAAGCTAGTTAAGTTATATTTTCACCCCAAGGTACTGCAAATACAGTTAAGTTATAGTTTCACTCCAAGCTACAGCAAATACAGTTAAGTTATAGTTTCACCCCAAGGTAGAGCAAAGACAGTTAAGTTATAGTTTCACCCCAAGGTACAGCAAATACAGTTAAGTTATAGTTTCACCCCAAGGTACAGCAAATACAGTTAAGTTATAGTTTCACTCCAAGGTACAGAAAATACATTAAGTTATAATATTCATCTCAAGGTACTGCAAAGCTAGCTAAGTTATAGTTTCACCCCAATGTACTGCAAAGCTAGTTAAGTTATAATTTCACCCCAAGGTACAGCGTACGGATCCTGAAACTCTGCTTGTGATTTCCTCATATTATAGTATTTTAATAGTTAGTGGTCACCACTAAAAAAGAGGGCCTCACAGCAACTATAAGGATATTTTATTTGTTTGACTGATTAGATTGTTTAAATTATCAGTCATTACAAATATGATAACCCTAAAGGACAACTCAACCTACCTCTGCAAACACTAGCATTTCGCAGACTACTGTTTTCAGAAACTAAACATACATCTTAATCAAAAACACAACAAACATATAGGGCGAACACTATCTAGAACACATGTATGCCTTGTGCGATAACATTGTTTTCCCAACGGCAAAATACACCCCTTTCTTTCTCTCCATCTTTCACACACACACAAGAAATAATAACTGAAAAACAACAATCCTACATGACACCTAAATACGCACAGTAGCCGAGCCATGCCAAGCCTTTGCATCCCAGACTTGTTTCGTTCAAGGAATTAATTACTAGCTTCCCTCCACGTTCGCCTTTTCCATGTTTACCTAATAACTCTCCCTAGGGATAATTTGTTTTCTGTGCTTGTAGTCCGTTCCTTGTGGGCAGTGAACCCCTGTTATAGGTAATATTACACACACAGAGGGAAACCGCGTTATTCGAGTCTTCAGTTTAGTGGGATCTCATGGGGAGCCTTGCAGATAGTCTAATGTTTGTTTTTCCTGATTATTATTAATAGAGCTGTTCCCTTTTAGATCCCATCTCTTCCCACAAACATCGCGTTATTTAGCTAAGTAATTCATCTTGCTGTGTGGGCAAGAGTGGACTGGTACACTGAGATATACCAGTGGTCCGGTTCAATGTCGGCTACCAAAACGACTTTATGAAGTTATTAATTCAATTCTCAAAGGGTGTCCTTTTTATTAATTTTATCTATTAATCAAAGGTTCAAGTGAGTAAGTCTGCATAGTATATAATTTTTGAAAATATACTATGCTATGGCATCAAATTTTAAACCGTCATGTCCGTTGTTTATTGTGCTTGTTGATGAACTAGTTCTTAAACCAAACGTATAGATAAGCATTTTCTCACTGAAAACTGACTGTTACTAGCTTTGTAATTTATAGACAAGTAGTGGATGGAGAATCATTTTACAAATTTATTTCTGACAATTTATTGAAATTTTTGCTCATGTCAATATATGATGTTCTAAGTGGACTGAATAGCGACATTATCATGGAAAGTGTAGACGACATGGCCTTGGAATTAAATGTATTAATAATGAATATATTAACACTACATCCCACCACTTAATCCTATACTCAAATATAGCTTTAGTGGTAACTATGCATGTTTTAGTTTTTAGGCTTGCATATGACAAGTTTATTAATATATTAATATTAACCAACCTAACAAAACCTAACCTTCAATTGATAAGCGAATTTAATGTTAGGCTTTATTTATAAAATAAAGTATATTTCTGTCGTAAGAGTGGATAAAGTGAGAATGAACGAAATTAATTTTATTTGTATCAAATGAATAATAACACTAAATTGCTGAAAACGGGCCTAGGCAAATATATATCAACCATATCCAGGGTTTGACCTTGTAACTAATTAATAGTAATTAAATCCTTCCTTCACCTCTGACAAGACATCTTGTGAATGTGAGGAATGCCAGGTCTCCGCCGTGGTTCGGATTCCACGTTAAACTGTAGGTCCTTCATTTCATCTCACAATCACCCTACCATTACACATTAGCGTAAGTGCGTATAACCCGAACGGGTAGTAAGACGCGGTGCTAATAGTAATAATAATAATAATAATATAAGCAACATACATTGACTTGAGGTTTAAAATTGTTGCAAGGATTTATAGCTTTTCATCCACTTTTGTTGCCGCTGGGTAGTTGCATTACATAGGCCCTGATTTAAGTAATCGAAGAGCATTATTATACCACCTTTTTTTAAAAAAAAAGTTTAGCTTGTGTGGCTGAATTCATGATGGTGTCAAACTGTTTAAAAATTCTACTGGATATTTGTCCTTTTCCAGCTAATCCTTACAGACGACTGAGTCAACTCTCATGTAACAATGGACCGCTCCTTCTAAAATAATAAATGGTCAATACCTTCTCATTTCACGGACACAGCATTGCCATTTTAAATATTAGTTGGGCTCATCCTATTGCCAAATGTTTCGTAAAATAACCACCTCTGTCTCTTCTCTGATATTTTCCTTCAATATGTTGTCCCCCGCCCCCTTCCCACCAGTTTTCCATCACTCAATTGCAATAGCCAATGACGGACGTTAGTGTCATTTTCCCGTACATGATTAATTAACTTGATAATTTTAAACTCCTACAATATTTGAACGTATTTGATACTTGTATATACGATTGCTGTCCTATGAGCGTGCGGAAGAGTTGGTAAACATACCTGACGTCATCCCCCAACAGAAAAACTTTTATTCCAAAGGGGATATAATTATTCATTAAAGCCTATTCTGCAACAAGCGACTAACTTCAACTTTTGCATGGCTCTGAGCAATGTATTACTCATCTCATATTGGCAGTTTGGCATCTGGTGGCGGTTACATCATTTAATGCAATTCTGAAGCAAGTTTTTGTTTTGCGTTCAACGTGCTTGTGGAAACTTTTTCTTCCTTGTTAATGTCAGATATTGAAACGTTCTTGAATACGGGTCCCTTCGTTGTGCGCCAATTGTGATGCTCTGATATTTTACTGCCGCGATGGACGCCAATTGAAGAATTATAATTAATAAACACTTATTATTTTGACATGTTTTTTATTTCTGAACCTGTTTATTTAATGAGAAAATAGATCATGTAGTTGAAATATATACGCGGCCTATTATATGAGCGCGGACAGGTGTTGCTGGACGCCAAGTGAGTTCTGTCAGTATTGGACACCAACTGCCTTTACGTTGCACCATTCTTTGTATATATCCCTTGCTCATGGAAGCTTCGAGAAGGTTTAGTTTAGAAAAACAAAATACAAGACAAAAACATCTCGGTCTTACTGGAAGCTTCGAGAGCCGGAAAATGACTCAAGTTACATTTTAAAATCTCTCTTCGAACCTTCGAGAAGAGGAAGTTATTATTTGAAATATNTCAAGTTACATTTAAAAATCTCTCTTCGAACCTTCGAGAAGAGGAAGTTATTATTTGAAATATATATATTGTCAAACTGACTTGACTACTGTCACGTGCGTGACGTCACTGTTCAGTGGCGTTTGCCTTCTTAGGAGAAGAAGTGCTTTAAGCGCCATTTAATATACTACATAATTTAAATGAAATAAGATATGTTTATAAAACTAGGACGATATTCTTGTCAATGCTTTAAGCGCCATTTAATATACTACATAATTTAAATGAAATAAGATATGTTTATAAAACTAGGACGATATTCTTGTCAATGCTTTCACATACTTTTTAGGGGCAAATCAATTACATTACAATATAATGATTTCCGGAAAGTGATGTGGAGCGTTCGTCATAGCAGGCCCAACTCAGCTCCTGGCTCACGTGAGGTATGGGAGTAAAAGGGGAAAGAAAAGACCTACAATATGCCAGAAATGTGTACAGTGCATTCGTATTTGAATGATTACTCGAAATTTCCCACGGTGACGATGAGGGACAAAGTGACAAAGTGTCTTGTTAATAACTATAGTAGGCCCTTGTTATGACAGAATTAATATTTGTGCGCAATGCCTACCTGTGAAACCATTCTAAATTGTTCAAAAACGGATTTTCCAATCAATTTTTATCCATATATAATTTAATATTTCAACAATGTTCTGTATTAGAAAATTATATTAACTTTATATCTCCATTAATGTTTAATCAGAAATAATCCACGTGCAATAGTGTTTGTGTAAATTATTATTTCTAGCCAACTGTATCACAGAGTTGATTGACGTGTGATGGACGCTCTTGATCATTAATAACTGTTGAGTTAGTAAAAAGGTATGTCTTGAAAACTTGTGCGTTTAAATCTATAAATATCCTATGGCACATGTTTCTCAAACCTTCACCAGACGCATACTCTTTGCGCATTCATGGTTGCATACCCTTTCTGGAGTCATGGCTCAACCCACGTACTCCTTTCATGTCTTTATATATATATATAAAATGCATGCTCTCTTGTAAAGTACCAACGATATTTGAAAATTATAATGAAACTTTTTGGGTACGTTAAACAAAGCCTGGAAAGCGAAGGAAAAGTTTATCAAAGTATAGGGCCTATGACAAAACGACAAAATCTACGTTGATTTGTATATCAGATCTAATATGATAAAACCAAATGTCATGTTTAATAACACTTAGTAGGACATCGTGTGACTCATGAAATCTTTCTCTTACCCTTGACGAGAGCTCTTAGACACATTTTGGGAAACACTGCAGAGTGAAACATTAAAAATCATGGCCACAGCATAAGGCCAGAATGCCTTGCGGTTGAGAGATAAGAAACCACCTGTGGTAACACACCACAGTCTTAGCGTCAACCTCTCTCTCTTTCTCTCTAATATACAGCTTGATTCACGCAGTCCCTTAACGCAGAGCGCAGAATCTGCCCGAGTGGTACAGCAATTCACACGTTTGCAGAATGAATGTTGACCATAATTCTTCACAACGCACTGACATGCTTTATTTTCTAGTGGCTAAATATATATTTAGTACTAATATAAATATGTATGTATATTTTCAAATCATTGTATTGTTTCTTGAAACTTAACAAAACAGAACATATGAATGACCCTCTCACTTTCCATTTAACCAGTTATTTCTAATCATTTCACAACAGAAGCTGCAGCACTCTACTGGTATCTAACTTTGTATACGCATGTGCACTAATTGAATTGATTGGTTTACACTGATTGCGTTAGTTGATTAAGAAATTTGATTGGGTCTTTCAAGGGGATATTGCCACAAAGAAAAAAATAAAGCTGAGGTTATTTCAAATCACGCTGCGCTGATAACGCTGATGAGGTTGGAATATTGTGATCATGGCTTATAGCTCATCATGTGATTACATTTTTTCTCTGCTAATGTTTCTCAGCAAACACGCGAATCCATGATAAGTCATAAATATACCACGCCACTTGTACCTTGTACTTAAATCTTGTTGTGTTTTATTGGCTCCACAGCGATTGCAATTTTCTCCCGATGGATAACTATGGGCTTGTTTTTGTTTAATCACGCGCCATTCCCACTTGTATTTGGTTTGTTTAATCGTCTGCAGTTACCGGCACATTGACAGGTTGGATTTGTTGTCCAGATGAATATGGCGACTTTGAAACAAATAAATTGACTAATAACTAATTTAAAACCCACACCGGCGGGCGCGTGGACTCATTTGTCATTCTCATATGGTCTGGTTCATCAGCGATGGGGAAGTAAAGGGTTATTTATAGCAATGCGCCCTACTACCCGTTCGGGCTATATGTTTACGTACTAATTACACTAATGTTTTAAGGGCTTGTGAAGGCTATATTTAGAGGAAATGTACTCTCATTTGCGTGGAGGGAGAGTGCAAAACAATGTTGAAAAACTACCCTCAGTACACCCAACTGAGATTCGAAACTTGATCTACCCGTCATTGTTAGTCTAGTCTACTGTGAGAGTAGCGCTTCAGACTATGCGACCACAATAGGATTAACAAAGGTGGTTATTTACTAAATGTTTTCCCATTCTCTATCCACACAAATGCGTGTGAAATAAATTTTATCTGTAACTGTACCTTCCATACCCCTTTGACATTTAGTGTAAATATATGAATGGCCTGCAGATGAGTTTTGGGAGACAGCCCCTTTGGGTTTTTTTTCCCTTTTTAATTATTATTCTTGAAATTAATTGTGATTTGGAGTGAATTAATTAAAATGGTTTATGCAGGGATATTAACATATACGTTACCTGAAATAAAATGTACAAAAAAAATTTTTTTTTTCGCCGTTATTTATAGGTCAATGTAATCACATTAATAGCGCAAGAATGGTGAAGGTATGGTTTACATTAAAGTCTATAACATTTACGTGGAAGTAAACGATTTAATGGGGGAAAAAACCTCATTACGCACGAACGGGATTCTAACCCCGGATCTCCCATCCACTGCCAAGAGAAACACATCGAACTTAATATTTAGACCACGTGCCCATCGTATCCTTAATATAAAAGTATAATTTGTTCATAAAAAGTAATCTAAAGACAAAACTTATAAAAAGTATGACTGCATTTTGTAAAATAATGTACTTTATTACGTGCTTTACTCTACCTCTTCCCCCTCGCCCCCCATCTTTGACCTTGCTTTTGAGGGATTAGGTGAACAAAGATGTTGATTTTTTCTTCTCAAAATGTTTCTGTAACAGTGTATATTATTTAATCCATACTCTTTCATTCATACTCTTTGATGGAACCTGATGTTTTTTTTTTTCCATTTAAGTTTTTGTAACATTGTCTATTATTTCGTCTCACAAGATAAAATAGAGCGAAAGTCTGCGTGATGCGCCATCTAATTTATATATGAATATAAATGCGCATTGTTGTATTAGTGTTAGGAGAGTTCGGAAACATTTGTTGGTTTTCCTCCCCCCTTCGTCAGTTTTGGTGATGTGAGGTATTTCATATCCTCTAACCCCCCCCCCCTATCTCCCCACTCCGGATTCCTCCCTCTTCTTCAGACATTTGTTCACTGTTTCCTTGTTCCCAGCCAGTTATTCCTTCATTTCGCCCATCTCCGGCGTGCGGAAGGAAAAGACCCAGGAGTAGTAATAGTAGTAGTCGAGGTGAGATGAGGTGCGCGTGTAGGAGATATTTTCAAACGTCACTCGGTCCGTGTTCGCTTCGGCCTTGCCCGCGCTCAGCGGAAATGTTTGAGACGATGGCAAAATGAAAATTTCTTTCTTTAGTGCGAACCCCCCCACCCTCTTTATCTTTTTATTTTCCTTCTTCCGTTCTTCACACTCCGGATGACTTAGAAGTGTAGAGCGAGCTGTAATGTGAACAATGGGTTATGTGACTTATACCACCCCCTCTTACCCCTATTTTCCATACATACCGCTTCTTCAACCCTTCCCCTACTATCCACAACACCCCCCTCCCCCTCCCGTATACTGGGACTTATACAGCTTGAGAGACGGGTGACAGCCAATCTAGTCACTCCCAAACCCTCTAACACCGGGGTAACATTTTAGAGAAAGGAAACGCCATTTGGGTTTATATTCATTTTAGATAAGATGCTTTTATAAAAAAGGGGTTCCCAAACTTTTAGATATAAAGAGCCATTTTACTAGGAAAAAAACATGCTGGAACCATACTACAATTTTTATACCAATATTATGAATATTCAATAGCAACAGTTAAATTTTACAAGCATAAAAGCATAAATGAAACCCTTTACACTCTTTTGGCCCTTTTTAATATTTGGACATTTTTTGTAACTTTTAATCTTTCTAACATTTATTCTGTTTTTTTATGATTTACTCTTTGCCCTTTTTCAATTTTTACTCATTTCGGCTTTTTTACTTTTTTTGGGACATTTTTGCAATTTCTGAACCTTTGGTCCTATGGCTCTTTTTGATTAGATTTACTTTTTACCATTTTTACCCTTTACTCTTTTTATTCTCGTCACCCTAAAGTAATAATCTGTTTGCCCTTATTGTCTTACTTACCCTTTAACCCCCTTTACGCTTTTCACCCCGTTTATCTACTATCCCATCTTTCCCTTTTAGTCCCTTTCGCGGCGTTTTAATCTATTTACTTTTTTATTTCTTTTACCCCTTTTAACCTTTATACCCTTTTTATTTTTAAAATCTACTATTGGTTCTTTGTTCTATTTTTTCCCTTATGGTTTTGTTGCTCTTTTTGATTAGACATGTTTTACCATTTTTACCTGATACCCTTTTTCCGCTATACATTTTTATTCTTTATACCCTACACTTTTTTTGTTTTAATCCTTTTTGGACTTTTTTACTCTTTTTACTATTTTTACCTAATTTACTCCTTTTAAACGTTATATTTTTTAATTTTTATGATATACTTCTTCCCCTTTTATCATCCTTACTCTTTCTGCTCTTTTTACCATATTTGAACAATGGTACCCTTTTCTGCCATTTTTGGCAGTTGTTGGTTGACATTTGGTCACACTTGAAATTTTTTTGCCCATTTGGTCTAATTACCATTTTTTGTTAGATTTACTTTGATCACTTTTACCATTTTTTTACCTTTTTACCTTATTTTACATTAGGCTAATTAGCTAGCTTAGCTAAGGAGAAATATTTTAGGGTGGAATGGGTATATAGGGTACAAAGTAACCTATAACGGGCGTAGGGTGAAAAGGGTAAAAAGGTTTACAGGTAAAAAAACGTGGTGATACATAGCTAAGCTATTTGTAACAAATAAATCATAACACTTAAGATACTAATATATTATCATGGCGACATGAGAAAAGTTTGTTGTAGATACCAAACAATTATTGTTTACTTTCCATGGCCACCAAACTCTTCTTGTTTACTGTCCATGGCAACCAAACTCTTCTGGCTTACTCTCCATGACAACCAAACTCTTCTGGTTTATTCTCCATGGCCACCAAACTCTTCTTGTTTACTCTCCATGGCAACAAACTCTTCTTGTTTACTCTCCATGGCAACCAAACTCTTCTTGTTTACTCTCCATGGCATCCAAACTCTTCTTGTTTACTCTCCATGGCAACAAATTCTTCTTGTTTACTCTCCATGACAACCAAACTCTTCTGGTTTACTCTCCATGACAACCAAACTCTTCTGGTTTACTCCCCATGACAACCAAACTCTTCTTGTTTAATTTTCATGGCAACCAAACTCTTCTGTTTTACTCTCCATGGCAACCAAACTCTTTGGTTTACTCTCCATGGTCACCAAACTCTTCTTGTTTACTCTCCATGGCCACCAAACTCTTCTTGTTTACTCTCGATGGCAACCAAAGTCTTTTTGCTTACTCTCGATGGCAAACAAACTTTGAATGGACACCAAACTACATTACAAATTGTATGAAATGTAGTATTAAAGCTTTCTAGCAGTCGTAACCTTTCTTAATTTTTTCTCTTTTTAATTAATTGAAATAATTCTAATACAATTTCAAAATTCCTTCTTGATGTGAACATATTATTGCGCATACATATGAGCGTCTTGCCTTGGCTTAGAGGACTATTAGGTTATTATTACGTCTAGTGGGCAATATTGCCAACACCACAAGGAAAAAATTATCTTACTTTGGTGAAGGGATTGGATTTAAAAAAAAATTTCAATTCCTAAAAAAAATTGGATGTTCCGTAAAATCACAATTGGAGAAACATGTGCGGTGCACACTTCGTACGAAAAAAAATTCTAAGTTATTCGAAGAATCCTTATTTAAAAAAACAAACAAAGATGAAGGTGCCTTCCTTCTAGTTAAAAAAACTAATTATGTAAGGGCTTGTGTAGTGCAATGGTCGCTGCAAACATCCATGCTTTATATTCCAAGGGCCTGAATTTGCATCCTTCTTGTGACACTAATGAAAGCGACAAATTCCTGACCAATCAATACTCAGAAAGAATTATCTGCATATATATTATGAAGAAATAATGGAAAGGATAATAAATTGCATAGGAGATTCCATCATATGGGTCGCTGTGGATGAAATGACGGACGTCTTGTGTAATTTTGTTGTGAACCTTGTGGTAGGTAAAATAGATCCTGTGGATATTTCCAAATTATATTTGATTTACTGAGAAGTGCTGGAACATACGTGTCATGTTGTAAGATTCGTGAATAATGAATTGAAAGTGTGTGACCTAGGTGAACCCAAGAAGAAAAGGCCCTGGTGTTATATTTGGATGCTACAGCATATATAATGAAAATTGCAAGTGCTTTGAAGTTGTTATATCCTGATATTCATCTTAAAAGATTATAATTTAATTTATTGTGTATTTGGAGGTGAATTTAATTATATTTAATAATTTTAAAATGTTTAAAAGCTTGGCCTTGGCGTGAAAATGAAAATCTATTTTGTAATGTGTTGCTTTGAAAGGACTTGTATTCAGCGCTGATTCGAGTCAGGTTTAGTTGAGGTAATTGGGAGTGTGATGTCTACACTTCCTTTTTTATGAGACGAACCCAGTTTGCTCAGGACGGATGTTGTTGAGACAGGCTGTATCCAAATAGTCCGAGGATCCTTGCCAAGGATATAGCATAATATCTTCTACAATTTGTTCCTTAAATGATTAATGTTTTTTTTACTTTTGTGAATAAAATTCACCTAGTCCATGAATTTATATTATATTTATTGAAAATAACCTATACAATACACAATATTAAACAATGCTTTGAGACACATAGGGAAAACAAACAAAAAAGTATTTTGAAAGTTCTTGCTGGAACTACCAATATTTTTTTATTATTAATGAATATTATTGGATTCTACCAGCATTCGTGTAGTTATTTTATAGTATTATTATTATTATTATTATTATTATTAGCACCGCGTCTTACTACCCGTTCGGGTTATTTTATAGTAAATAGGTAAACATTTTTGGGCTCTTCAAAATATCTTATGTCCTCTAAAAATACAAGTTTCGCGCCCTTGGAGGCCCAGTCCAACCTTGGTCTACTTGACCAATAGCATATAGTTTCCGAACAATTCGAAAGGCTACGCTGACCCCAAAAAGTGAATTACTATTGAAGCATAAAATTAGTTGTGTTTTTTTTAGAAAAATATGTAAACTTCAATACAAAATAAATGTAATTCATTTAATATTTTGTGTGTCGAGAGTCATCACAAGGTTCGTCAACTTGGGAAACATTCCAATTTAATTATATTTTGGTAGTGAATATTATTTTACCACAGTTATGCTTTTATCGTTATATTATTTTTTAACATTAATTTAAAGTGGTTTATCATATTTAACGTAATACACTTCTATTTATATTTTAACCGAAACTTTAGCTATGTTGATAGCACTTGTGTTTACTATGCTAAGGGTCCCGGTTTCGATACCAGGTAGAATTGTTAATTTAAATTTAGTAAACGGTTATGTATGTCAGAGCTAAAAGCTAGTTTGTAAGTCATGTGTGGATATAATCCTTCTTTTCATAAATTGCACGTTAAAAATCCCAATTGAAAAAAAATATCTTTGAAATTATATATTTTATCCAATAATATTGATGTAGGTTCACTTTTTAGCTTGGAAAGATTTTTTTAAGCCTCAGAAAAAAAAAATATATCTGAAATATTCTAACTGATCCTCTGGACAAGTTTCAAGGCCATTAGTGTTGTCCTGTCAAGTGAACAATAGGATTAAAACCAACTGAATCTTGGGTTCTACCGAGAAACTTCACCTTTCTCTAGGCTTGAGTAGGTGTGGTGGGGGTTTCCACCCCTATCTTGTAATAAACCTACATTTATGTAACTAACGAGTAATGACCAATTCCTAGCCGAGGGAATAAGTTTAAGTGATTAAAAATATTATATTTGTAAATTACACATACAACTTAAGATGGTATGTTTTGTTTTTTTAAATCCAACTATTTTCAAAAATGCGTTTTTTGAGTTAATTTTAAAAATATATTCATAAAAAATGAATTATATAATTCAATATCAATTTAGAAAACTGTCCACAAAGTCACAATAAAAAAAATCAATATTGGTTTATCTAGAAATCAGTCATTTTTACTGTGTAACAGTAGCTATGCGACCGCACCTTAAAATACTGAATTGAGCTTAATCATAATTTTCCACACCAACCCACATGTATCAAACATCCCTAACTGTGCCAATTCCAAGTTCCCTGCAGCAACTAACCTGTATTAAATGTAACGACTTGTTACTGTTCCTAGCTGCCTGTTTTTCATCTCCATGCGGGCAAACTCGTGCGTTCTTTACTTTTCTTCTGTTCTCTCAGTTTGAATTCAGTCGCCCAAGTTGTTTGGACAATTCACTGCCAGAAAAGGTAAGACGACTATGCATGAACTTTTCTCAGTCCGGTATTCAGAGGTATCTTTGTACGAGAGGAGCTTTTTCACGAAATACCAGGATGGTCGGTCCTTCGTTCAACATATCCAGAATAGCCGGATACCGATAACTAGAGCCTTTTATAACATTTAAAATATCAATCTAGATTCTATAGCAGGGGTCGCCAAACTTTTTGCCGTGTGGGACACATAATATATTTTACACATTTTTGCGGGACAAAGTAACGTTCACCTGTTCTTGGACATACGCAAATAGATCAAAAATCAAATTTGTTTCAACATGCAAATTTAGATTCAAGTCATATGGCTAGTCACGTCTATAAGAAATGCCACCTTCCAAGGTCAGTCAGTGTTTGATAAAAGTGATTTACGTTGATTCGTCTCTGTGAGAAATGAATCAATAAATATGTAATTAATTATATTTATAATATTATTATTATTATTAGCACCGCGTCTTACTACCCGTTAGGATATACACACTTACGCCTAATGTTTAATGGAAGTGTGATTGTGAGATGAAATGAAGAACCTACAGTTTAACGTGGAATTCGAACCACGGTGGAGACCTGGCATTCGCCACATTCACAAGTTGTGATTAATACACGTCTTGTCCAGAGGTGGAGGAAGGGTTTGGCAATCAGATAAATCTGAGCCGGGACCGAGGATTAAGCCCCAAACCCCCAGCACAGAAGTCTGACACCTTACCCCCTAGACCACCAGTTCACCTTATTTTTATAATAACTAGTCAATATAATTACTTAAAAAAAAAAAATTAGGTAACATCTTTCGAAATTTTCCTTTGATAACCCTCTGCCGGGTGACTTTGAACTACCTAAAAATCGTCACAGTCATACCGTTCTGTTGTAGGTATAAGAAATGACGCCTGCGACTAAAAACGAGGGTTTACAATTCCGACAGCACTCTGGTTTGGTTTCATGGGGGGAGCACACGTGTTGACAGAAACTGGACTTGTCAAATAAACTGTGTGGTTAATAAATAACGAAGAGAAACAATTAATTTGTTTTTTGATAAATTCTTGGAACGGGCCGAATATAATCTTTTGGCGAGCCGGATGTGGCACACGGGCCGTAGTTTGGAGACCCCTGTTCTAGAGGATTCATTTTTGACCATGGACAAAACCGTAAAGAGTCTCCGAACAGAAGACGTAAAGGATTTTTTTTAAACATTATATTCCTCTTGAATCAATTTAATTATTTAAAAAAACCATTTGGGTTAGAAATTTCTATGAATTTTATAATACATCCACAAGCCACACGCCTAGGCAATGAGAACGAATACAAAAACACATAATTAATATTACTTTCTAGTCAGGAGGAGGATTACAGCCCCAAAACACCCCTCAAGGTAATAATAGGGGTGAGTAAAAAACACATTTTCGATTAGAATTTAACCCAAATATAAGTTATTACATATTCATGAATCTTAATCAAAGCCTGAATACATATACATTTTTTACTATGTTTTATTAACTTAAGTTGAAAAAATAAATATATTGTATATAGTTATATAATATATTTCGGCCTAGACTTATAAATCAAGTTATTATTACAAAATGCAAATATTCTCTTAAATATCTGTAAACTATTTTTATTGATTAAAAGTGACAACTATACAACTATGGCTGGGTGTGTGGGTACATGAAAGTAGATTTAGATGTTTATCAACTTATGCCAATGGGCACGGAGACAAAGACGTCAGCCTCTGGTGGTCTAGGTAGGTGTCGTTTCTTGTACTTAGTTTAAACTACCAGGAAATATTGATCTAAGCTTTTCCGGCAATATTTCCATCTATTCAAATGTAATAAATGAATTTGGGATACCTCAAGTTTTGAAGTATTATTGACATAAACGAAATAATCCAAATATTTAAAGAAGGGGTACATATATTTGGATGTACTAACACTCCCTTTGAAATAAGACAGGGTACACACAAATTTGGAGAATAGCGGAGTGGTTGAATCGCACCTGTTCCTGGAGCTAGTTCACCACCTTGCCGCCACAACCACCCACACACTATCAGCGACTTTCTTCTTTACATCCGCATTCTTCCACATTTTTAGACAAGCGCTTTTTCATTCCTACGAATTATTCACGAGTTCTTACTTTTTACCCAAGCTTATTCTTAGAAATGTATTCAGTGCGAATACCTTTTTGTATGTTTCTACCCTTTATTTTGTCGACAGAATTCTACTTAACAGTCCAATAGTTATATTTTTTTTATAATCGCGCAGTTTGTGAGTGTAAGTGAAAGTTATATTCGGTGAATAATGGGTGAAGGAGATAAGGTTAGGGTAGTGATGGTGACTAGAGAAGGTGAAGGGTAGAGGAAGGAGTGTGACTGTGCCTAGCATACTAAAACTTCTCACACCCTCGTCTTCTCGCTTGGGTAATTTATCATTCAGAGTGGCGCTCGAGGAGTCTTCTAGACGGGTGACACTTTCCATTTCCTGTCTCCCACTAGCGCCCTTAGCGCACCTAGTCCCCCACTTTCACTCCTCTGGGGCTCTGGCTGAAGTGGAGCAGTTCCTCACTGCTCTGGCTGGAGGGGAGCAAATCCTCATTGCTCTGGCTGGAGGGGAGCAGTTCCTCACTGATCTGGCTGAAGGGGAGCAGTTATCCACTGCTCTGGCTGAAGGGGAGAAGTTCCTCATTTCTCTGGCTTAAGGGGAGCAGTTCCTCATTGCTCTGGCTGAAGGGGAGCAGTTCCTCATTTCTCTGGCTGAAGTGGAGCAGTTCCTCACTCCTCTGGCTGGAGGGGAGAAGTTCCTCACTGCCCTGGCTGAAGTGGAGCAGTTCTTCATTTCTCTGGCTGAAGGGGAGCAGTTACTCATTGCTCTGGCTGAAGGGGAGCAGTTCCTCATTTCTCTGGCTGAAGTGGAGAAGTTCCTCACTGCTCTGGCTGAAGGGGAGCAGTTCCTCACTGCTCTGGATGAAGAGGAGCAGTTCCTTATTGCTCTGGCTGAAGGGGAGCAGTTCCTCACTGCTCTAGCTGGAGGCGAGCAGTTCCTCACTGCTCTGGCTGGAGGGGAGAAGTTCCTCAATGCTCTGGCTGAAGGGGAGCAGTTCCCCACTGCTCTGGCTGGAGGGGAGCAGTTCCCCACTGCTCTGGTTGAAGGGGAGAAGTTCCTCACTGCTCTGGCTGAATGGGAGCAGTTCCCCACTGCTCTGGTTGAAGGGGAGAAGTTCCTCACTGCTCTGGTTGAAGGGGAGCAGTTCCCCACTGCTCTGGTTGAAGGGGAGCAGTTTCCCACTGCTCTGGTTGAAGGGGAGCAGTTCCTCACTGCTCTGGCTGGAGGGGAGCAGTTCCCCACTGCTCTGGTTGAAGGGGAGCAGTTCCTCACTGCTCTGGCTGAAGGGGAGCAGTTCCCCACTGCTCTGGTTGAAGGGGAGCAATTCCTCACTGCTCTGGCTGAAGGGGAGCAGTTACACACTGCTCTGGTTGAAGGAGAGCAGTTCCCCACTGCTCTGGTTGAAGGGGCGCAGTTCCCCACTGCTCTGGTTGAAGGGGAGCAGTTCCTCACTGCTCTGGTTGAAGGGGAGCAGTTCCCCACTGCTCTGGTTGAAGGGGAGAAGTTCCTCACTGCTCTGGCTGAAGGGGAGCTGTTCCCCACTGCTCTGGTTGAAGGGGAGCAGTTCCCCACTGATCTGGTTGAAGGGGAGCAGTTCCCCACTGCTCTGGTTGAAGGGGAGCAGTTCCCCACGGCTCTGGCTGGAGGAGAGCAGTTCCTCACTGATCTGGCTGAAGTGGAGCAGTTCCTCACTGATCTGGCTGGAGGCGAGCAGTTCCTCACTGCCCTGGCTGAAGTGGAGCAGTTCCTCATTTCTCTGGCTGAAGGGGAGCAGTTCCTCATTGCTCTGGCTGAAGGGGAGCAGTTCCTCATTTCTCTGGCTGAAGGGGAGCAGTTCCTCACTGCTCTGGCTGAAGTGGAGCAGTTCCTCACTGCTCTGGCTGAAGTGGAGCAGTTCCTCACTGCTCTGGCTGAAGGGGAGAAGTTCCTCATTGATCTGGCTGAAGAGGAGCTGTTCCTCATTTCTCTGGCTGAAGTGGAGAAGTTCCTCACTGCTCTGGCTGAAGGGGAGCAGTTCCTCACTGCTCTAGCTGGAGGCGAGCAGTTCCTCACTGCTCTGGATGAAGAGGAGCAGTTCCTTATTGCTCTGGCTGAAGGGGAGCAGTTCCTCACTGCTCTAGCTGGAGGCGAGCAGTTCCTCACTGCTCTGGATGGAGGGGAGAAGTTCCTCACTGCTCTGGCTGAAGGGGAGCAGTTCCCCACTGCTCTGGTTGAAGGGGAGAAGTTCCTCATTGCTCTGGCTGAAGGGGAGCAGTTCCCCACTGCTCTGGTTGAAGGGGAGCAGTTCCCCACTGCTATGGTTGAAGGGGAGCAGTTCCTCACTGCTCTTGCTGGAGGGGAGCAGTTCCCCAGTGCTCTGGTTGAAGGGGAGCACTTCCTCACTGCTCTGGTTGAAGGGGAGCAGTTCCTCACTGCTCTGGCTGAAGGGGAGCAGTTACCCACTGCTCTGGTTGAAGGGGAGCAGTTCCCCACTGCTCTGGTTGAAGGGGAACAGTTCCCCACTGCTCTGGTTGAAGGGGAGCAGTTACTCACTGCTCTGGTTGAAGGGGAGCAGTTCCCCACTGCTCTGGTTGAAGGGGAGAAGTTCCTCACTGCTCTGGCTGAAGGGGAGCAGTTCCCCACTGCTCTGGTTGAAGGGGAAGCAGTTCCCCACTGCTCTGGTTGAAGGGGAGCAGTTCCCCACTGCTCTGGTTAAAGGGGAGCAGTTCCCCACTGCTCTGGTTGAAGGGGAGCAGTTCCCCACTACTCTGGTTGAAGGGAAGCAGTTCCTCACTGCTCTGGCTGAAGGGGAGCAGTTCCCCACTGCTCTGGTTGAAGGGGAGCAGTTCCTCACTGCTCTGGCTGGAGGGGAGCAGTTCCTCACTGCTCTGGTTGAAGGGGAGAAGTTCCTCACTGCTCTGGTTGAAGGGGAGAAGTTCCTCACTGCTTTGGCTGAAGGGGAGCAGTTCCCCACTGCTCTTGTTGAAGGGGAGAAGTTCCTCACTGCTCTGGCTGAAGGGGAGCAGTTCCTTACTGCTCTGGCTGAAGGGGAGCAGTTACTCATTGCCCTGGCTGAAGTGGAGCAGTTCCTCATTGCTCTGGCTGAAGTGGAGCAGATCCTCACTGCCCTGTTTGAAGTGGAGCAGTTCCTCATTGCCCTGGCTGGAGGGGAGCATTTCCTCACTGCTCTGGTTGAAGGGGAGAAGTTCCTCACTGCCCTGGCTGAAGTGGAGCAGTTCCTCATCGCCCTGGCTGAAGGGGAGCATATCCTCATCGCCCTGGCTGAAGTGGAGCAGTTCCTCATTGCTCTGGCTGGAGGGGAGCAGATCCTCTCTACCATGGCATGATAATGATATAATCACATCATTGTAATAGGCCTATAGGACCTGGTTATTTTGTTTCCGATCAAAGAACACTAACTTGTAAGGTTGGATTAAAATGATTACATTGCAACACCTAAATAAACAAATGGTTTTCCGACCTCAACCTTTCTACGCCCATTGGCATGGAGTTATCCTTGCTGCATTGTAGGTGACACAGATGTATCAGGGAACAGCTTTCCTTACTGTACATTAGATAGTTGACGTGTAATTGAAACTAACTTGTCTCAATGAATTGTGGATTTTGCAGCATCCCTTTTGCACCATTCATCCTCCACTCAAGATTTCTGACGTCACACTATGCAGGGATCTACAGTAGAGGGACTTCTCACCTTTATCTGAGTATATTACATACACGGGAAGTTGAGACTGCAAATAAACCACGTTTTCACTTGACTAATATCTTCTCCTCTGTTAATTTCCCCTTCCGAGGACAATGGGCCAGTTTAATAGTCAGATTGAGTATGCCTCAAGTGCTGTGATTTCATAAATACAAGACGACACCTACCTAAGCTCGAATGGAATGGGCCAGTTTCATAGTCAGATTGAGTAGGCCTCAACTGCTGTGACTCCATAAATACAAGATGACAGCTACCTAAGCTCGAATGGAATGGGCCAGTTTCGCATATTAAACTGTACTAATTAATATAATTATTCTGTATTAAGGCGTACTAAGTATGAATAAGAAACTGTCCCAATATGTATGGAGTGGAATTTTCACGTTTTTAGATGTGAAAAACTACCAGGAAATGTTTAGAATTTTAGAAATATTGCACTTATTTTATTGTATTTTGGTAAAACTTCTTTACATTAACCTAAACAAAATTTCTTTGTAAAACTATTAAACATTTCTCTTATAGCACTCATCAACTAAATTTTAACTTTATAGTAACATAGTTTCTATTACCTTTGAATGTGTATAGGAATTGTAATAAACTGTACTTGCAGAGTCCGGGGTTCAATTCTCGGTCCTGGCACAGATTTATCTGATTGCCAAACCCTTCCTTCACCTCTGACAAGACGTGTATTAATCACAACTCGTGTATGTGTGGAATGCCAGGTCTCCACCGTGGTTCGGATCCCACGTTAAACTGCAGGTCCTTCATTTCATCTCACAATCACCCTACCATTACACATTACCGTAAGTGCGTATAACCCGAACGGTTAGTCAAGATAAGGATAGAGGCCGTACAAGTACTTCACTGAACTTTCGGGTTCATAATATCATAGAGTAAATTATGAACCCATAATAAAACTCATATTGAAGCTTACAAAAACGAGTTAAATAGAATTAAATTAATATATGAAAAATATATTAAATATTCCTCTTATTTAAAGAAATTAGAACCAATACTTTTTTTTAATATACTTTCATGAAATGTTCTCCTTGGCCAAATAACTAATTATTTAAGTTGAATACAGTAGTGCGCTTATATTTGTTTCTGATTGGCTGAACGCAAGCCAACATAACTACATAAATGAAAGAGATGGACATAGTTCATATCCCTCCGACAAGCGCGTCCGACGATTACAATATTCGACTGCGCTTGCGTATGATATTGTAGACAGACAATATTACGAGTCCGCCAAGTTGATGCGACTGATTGTAGACTAGTCATAATCTACTCTCAATTCACTCAACACTAACTGTAGCATCTTCTACTTAACCTTCTCCTTCCTTTCCCCGCTTCCCTCTTATTGGATTGTTAATCCTCTGCGAAGCATAAGATATTTGCTCTCTCTCTCTCTGTCTCCATTTTACTCGATAGTAAAATTAACCAACTAATGAACTTTAGTACGGAAACTTTGTTTTGTTCTCAAATTAAGAGATATGTCAGCTTTTGATAATGATGTCTTTACTTGAAGGTTGTTCACTCTCAGGTTGAAAACTAATTATTAATATGTTATTATTATTATTATTATTATTATTATTATTATTATATTCGTTCTTCGTTTCCTACGTCTCCAAACGTCAATGCAAGACGACATTTTCAATGTAAGTTGCTTCTCGAAAACCCGAAAGAAAATAATATAGGGTTCTCACTATAAACAAAACCATATCTGATAGTTCATAAATCTACTTTAATACATTCATACTCCAAGCCATGTGATCTGTATCTGCATCAGCCATCTTTTGACAGATGGTGTCATTCTAGACAGTGTTGTAATAGCCAGGTTGTCATTGTTGTTACATTCCAATTTCCATAGCAAGAACGTTTTAGAATTTATATTTTTTTTGCGGCAATATTGAGAGTGTTTTTCTATATTAATAATGTTATTTTATAGATATTAATAATTTATTTTATGAATGACAGCTCAGATCACATGACTTGGCGTATAAACACATAAAATGAGATCTCGTAGCTTTTCTAGCTTTCAAACGAGGTTTTGACTAAAATTGTTATATAATTAATTTATGTATAATATTTAATAAAGGTGTTATTCATTTGTTGAACTAATTATGTAATATTAGAATGAACTTATATTTAACAGGGTTCCTACGCTCTGGAAAGTCAGGGAAAGTCAGGGAAAGTCAGGGAAAAAAATAATAGTCAGGGAAAGTCAGGGAAGCTTTAAAAAGGTCAGGGAAAGTCAGGGAAATGACAATTCATGTCTTCATGTCACACTTAGAAAAAACAAAGAAAATATTTTTTCTATTTACTGCGTCATAAGCCACTGCCCCAATGAAGAAAGCTGAGGGGCACTTACCATGCTCAAACTTGCCCTAACACAAGTTTTGGTAGCATTTTATTTCAGAATGTGAACGCAGAGGTCTCCTAGCCTGCACATGACAATTCTTTTAACTTTAGTGATCACTTGTTTTTGTTCTTGTTCAAGGTTTGTCATCGTTATAGTTTGATACAGTGCACCAGGACTGATTAGACTACACCAGCAATGTCTAACAAAAAAACCGTTTTTAACCAGCTCTGGCTAAGCCCAGACCATTTTCCTGAATTCTCATACTGGATAAGTGGTGTTGAAAGTAATAAGCTGCAGGCATTTTGTAAAGTGTGCAAAAAAATTATAAACTTAAGTAATATGGGAAAGCAAGCATTAGCTTCCCATGCAAAAGGACCAACTCATATCAAAACTCTTGAAACTTTGACAAATCAACGCTCTCTGTTGACTTTTTTTTCAAAAAAGTCAAGTGATTCAGGTTCATCGAGCTCCCCAGTTTCAAGAGAATCTCTGGCACACAAAGACATTCTACCTAGTGATGATTCTGCTGGTTGCTCGAAGAGTTTTTCTGTTTCATCGAAAATCGTAACGTCGCAGAAGGAAGCTGTTGCTAAAAGTGAAATTAGTGTAGTGCCTCAAAGAAACCATAACACTTTTGTTATAAAAGATGATATAACTAAGGCGGAAGTCATTTGGGCTATGCAAGTTGTTGACAAAAAAATGTCTTTCAATTCGTGCAATAATTTAAGTACAATTTTTCAATTGATGTTTCCCGAGTGTTCCATTGCCAATGCCTTTACCCTTGGTGGAGACAAGGCTGCATACTTCATTGTGCATGGCTTGGCTCCATTCTTTCATAATAATTTACTGGACCGCCTAAAATCATGTAACAACTTTGTAATTTGTTTTGATGAGGCATTGAATAAAGTTATTCAAAGAGGACAGATGGACATTGTAATTAGATTCTGGGACAAGGAAAATCATAAAGTCATCAGTCGTTACTTAAACAGTGTGTTTTTCGATAGGAGCACTGCTGAAGAATTACTGAAGCATTTTCTGGATGGTATTTCTCCTCTTCCACTCTCTAAGTTGATACAAGTGTCAATGGATGGCCCAAATGTCAATTTAAAGTTTATAACACTTCTTCAGGAACACCTCAAATCTGTAACAGACAATGAAGTATGTAGTTTGCTAAATCTGGGAACATGTGGGCTTCATGTTGTTCATGGTTCCTTGAGAACAGGAGTAGAGTCTGTTGATTGGGATATAAGTAGCTTATTACGTCACATGTACTACCTGTTCACTGACTCTCCAGCTCGTCGAGCATTGTTCACCCAGTTGACAGGGTGTACAACTTTTCCATTGAAGTTCTGTGGTGTGCGTTGGTTAGAGAATGCGAAGTGCTTTCAAAGGGCATTACAAATTTGGGACCATGTTATTAAGTTTCTCAAAGAAGCAAAACTTCCTAAAACAAAACCTGTAGAGACACTGAAAAGAGCAGCCTGTGATCCATTCCTAAAGTGTAAACTAGCGTTCTGCAAGACAATTGCAGATGAATGTCAGCCTTTCCTGCAACGGTTCCAGACATCAAAACCAATGACTCCATATCTTTTTGAAGCTGTAGAGAAACTTCTAAGATACCTTATGAATCGTTGTGTGAAACCTGATCTTATGAAGTGCACGGGTCCAAAGTTACTGTCTATTGACACAAAAAAATCAGAAAATTTGATCCTTAGCAAAAATATTGATATAGGATTTGCAACAAAACGTTTGTTAGGAGAAACTGCGATCACAGTAACAGAAAGACAAAAATTAGAATTTATACATGAGTGCCGCAGTATGTTAACCACCATGATTGCAAAACTACAAGAAAAAAGTCCCTTAAAACAGAAAGCTGTGAGAGGTTTGTCTTCATTGGATCCTTGTGTTATTCAACATTCACCTCAACTGGCCCAGAAGAGATTTTCTTTTCTTTTGGAGGAACTCAACCATGCCAACATCATAAATGATGTTCTGGCTGAAAATGCCAAGAAAGAATACTTGCATTTTTGCAACCTCAAAAAATCTGAGCTTCAAGAAATATTTCGTCCTTGTGATCAGTTTAGTGATGAAGTAGGACTTGACACTATTTATGGTAGCTTTCTAATAGGAGAAGCAAACTACAAACATCTTTGGGAAGTAATAAAGATTTGCCTTGTCTTGTCGCATGGGAATGCAACTGTTGAAGGTGGTTTTTCAGTCAATAAATCTTTACTGGTTGAAAACATGCATGAAAAGACAGTCATTGCACAGCGTCACATTCATGATGAGATACAAGAAGCAGGAGGGATTAAAAATATACACATTAGCAAAAAGATGTTGGATTACGTGAGAGGTGCTCGGAAACGCTATCATGAATACTTAGAGATGAAGAAGCAAGAAAAAAGTGAAAAAGACAAGAAGAAGGCAGAAAAGAGGAAATTAGATATACAAGTTAAAGATTTAGAAGGAGAAAGAAAAAAATTAATGATGGCAACTGAAGAGAAACGAGAAGCAATAGACGTGGAGTTGCAAGAACTGAAGAAGAAGCAAGCTTCACTTTATTAAATATAACATAGTTTCTTATTGTATGACTATAGTGATAATTTTAATAAAAATAAAATTGACTTGAGACATGAATAATATGAAAGCAGACAGAGTTCCTGTTGTAAGCTATTCAGTTCAGGAAATGTACAGTTTAGGTAAAATAAAACTGTAATGATACCAAACTCTTTAGTATGTTCTTAGTGGCCTGTTATTTAATACGTATTTCTGCACATGATACCAAAGGGAATCAAGTTTGTTACAAATTTTTGATAGGGATTATTTTTCCATCATTTTCCCTCAACTGATTGGCAAGATGTCTGCTTTCTTATTCTTCCATGAGAGGTGAGGCAAGGTCGGCTGTAAGGGGGGAGGAGGCCGAAATAAATTTATTTAAATTAATATTTTCACGTGTATAGTACCGTAAAGTTATAATGGAAATTTTATGAGAAATTGGTCAGGGAACTTGGGAAAATAGTCAGGGAAAGTCAGGGAAAAGTCAGGGAGAATATTTTTACAAATACTGTAGGAACCCTGTTTAATCCTTTGAATGGTATTTATTAGGTACTGTCAATCGTATTGATTAAACTTGATGAATTTTCACCTAATTTTGGTCAGTAATTAAAAAAAACTAATAAATTATACGGCGCACCGCACATTCCTTATCTTTAATCTTAAAATAAAAATGGAGACATTTACTAAAAACCAGTAATATTTAAGAATCAAATAGCCAAAGCTATTATATTTGTTTTAGTGAGGATTTACTTGCACCTAGATATCATATTCTGAAAATTGAAAAATGACACCTGGACACTGGACTCGAACCCGGGACCTTTGACTTAATATGCCAATTCTCTTACCACTGCGCTATCTAGGAATCGCCCCGTGGCCAAGGTGGCTGCGTTATCTGATAGCTCGTGATCTTAATAAATCACATATTTGTAGCCGTAATAATCCAAAGGTCCCGGGCTCGATTCCCGCGTCCAGGTGTAATTTTTCAATAATAAAGTAATATTTGTGAACCGAAATAATATAAACATTTTGAGAAACATTGAGGAAAAGGGACCATCTCTGTCTACCAAAGAGCTTAACAACCTATTTCAAAGTAGGCCCTACAACATAAAAAAAATATATGTTTTCTAATACACGTGTCTACCATCCAGTAAAATTGGTATTAGACGGGAATTTGAAGTTGTCGGGAAAAAAACGGGAATAAGCCGGGTATTTGGTAAATTATAAAAAAAAAAGGCTCCGGTAAAATGTTGTTTTACTTAAAATATGAAATAGAATCACTAAATTAGTACATTTACAATGTTATTCAAACTGTCTGACTATGCGTGTTGTCTTCTATCACATTACACTAATTTATATACTAAACATATCTACTTTGGTGGCCACATGATCTAAGTCACCACTCTCGTAATAAACTAGACTGCCAATGACGGGAGAGATTGGGGCTCGAATCCTTTTCGGGTGAACTGAGGGTGGTTTTCCTCTCTCTGCGCAAATGGGGGTACACTTCATCTAAACTCATTCTTCTTCATTCCTGATACATTATAGTAATTATGTGCATAGTTGTATAATCTAAACGAGAGTTAAAACGTGGTGCTAAAAAAATTTACAAAACATCAAGTAAACTTTGGAGAAACCCAAAATGAAATTGTATTTTTAATCGATTGATGAAGCTATTGAGCTCGAAAAGATGTGAAAGAGCATAATTATTTCAAAATTAGTAAAAGTTGGCTTCTCTTTTTATCAAAAAAGATAAAACTGGTTTAGTAATTTATTTATTAGTGATTTTTTTCTATGGTATTTTGTCTGGTGTTCTTAACTACATTCAAACTATTTAAAAAAATCACTATTTTGACTTAAAATTCTTTGATAATACTTATCCTAAAAGTTGTATATTCTAAATAATATACTTTGAGAAAGATTAACTCAATAATATTGTAGTTTATTTTCACAGAAATCCACACAATTATTTTAACAAAATTTCTATGGAAGTTATATTAAAAAGATATTTTAAAAATTAATCTAAATTAATACAATCAACGGGGTCGCTTAGATAAGGATCATCTAAAACTATTTTAAATATGGAATTTTGTAAAACGTGTAAATGACATAAAGTTGTAAATACAATCTTATCTCCGAATCCAGTTCAATCAATAGGTGAGGAGTGGAGGCGGGAAGATGGAGGGTTTGGTTGCCAAGCGACGGGACAAGGGTTCGATCTTAACAGAAGTAGTTAGTTTCTCTACCCTCATCAGTGTTCACACTTGGATAAAGCTTCGGTCTCTTATGGTACGGCTCGTTGGTGATTGGAGAGGTTAGAAATCGAATTCCTGTTGGGTGTACTGTGGCATGTTTTTCCACATATGATCCATCCCATACTCTTTTTACACGTATGAGGGTACAGTTCCTTTAAACAAACTACCCCCATAACCCTTAAATTAAGCCGCTTGTTATATTATATTATCTATACTAATATTATAAAGAGGAAAGATTTGGGTTTTTTTTGTTTGTAATGGATAAACTCAAAAACTACTGGACCGATTAAAAAAATTATTTCACCAATATAAAGCTACATTATCAGCGAATAACATAGGCTATATTTTATTTTGAAAATTTAATTTATTCCTCATAAAAATTTCGATAGTATATTATATAGTCGTTGTAAAAAAAATTGTTGAAGGGAAAGTGGGGTTGGTGAAGGGGGCGGGGGGGTAGGGGTGAGGAAAGAGGAATTAGATGAAAATAGGAGGGAGGGGGCTATACAGTGATGGTAGGACTGTATTTTAAAAAAAAAGTTTTGTTTTTATATTGACATGATGGATGATTTGAAGCTTTATTTTACTGGATTATTTACGATATTTTTTTTACGGGGAAGGGGGCTGGTACTACTATAAAGCCACATGGCTGACTCACTGACATTAATGTTTACCCCCTTCCAGATGAGCTAGAAACTTGAAATTTGGCAAACTTATAGCTTCTAAACTGTAACCGACGTGAAAATTCCAAAAAGTTAAAAAAGTTAATTTTCAACCTTGAAAAAAGATTCAAAATTGTGGAGCAACTTTAAAGTAGGTGTGGACCTATCTTTGAAGGTCTCTTGTGGCTAAACGGTCAGACCTATCAAAAAACGGCTTTGGAATTACATTAGTTTACATACATTTGTAAAGAAAACACACTGGTGGTTTGGGGGCGGAGCCCCCAACGAACACAGTGAGTATATTATACATAAGCTAGCACCGCCCCTGTTCGGATTACACGCATACATGATAGTTACTCTAATGGAGTAGGGGTGAGTAAGGAAGCATTTAGGAGGTAAGCTACCCGCATTTGCGTGGAAGGAGAGTAGGAAACCATATAGGAAAGACTACCACCAGTAAACCTTATCAGGATTTTAGCCTGAATCTACCCGTCATCAGCAGAACAGTTTAACACGAAAGTGACGCCTTAAACCATTCGTCCACTGAAGCGGGTAAGCCGATAATTACTTTTGCTCTTGCCGCTTCACTGGTCGAATGCTCAAAGGCGTCACTGTCTCAATAAACTGGACTGCCGATGACGTAATATCTGGGTTCGAATCCTGATCGTGTATATTGAGGGTGATTTAGCATATATGGTTTTCCGCTCTCCTTCAACGCAAATGAGAGTACACTTATTATAAATTTAACCTTCCTCATCCCTATCACATTAACGTAATTACAGGTGTAGCCTGAACGGATCGTAAGACGCGGTTCCTAAGACAAAAAAAAAGTGTGCTTATCTCAGTAAAGTAAATCCTGATTATTGATGTTTTTAAAGAATTAAAAAAAATAATGTGTTTTCACTTGTTTTAAAACTGGCTATCAATGACTTAATTTATTCACCTCTTCCATAAAGAATCAGATGAGTATGTCAAGTATTCACCCAGGGAAACAATAAACATTCCCAGTTTGAAGATTCATCCGGTCCAGAACTATCCCTAGTCCCCATGGCCATCCCTGACGGTAAGGATTTGAAGTTGGTGACATGCTAACACGAGACAATCCCCCCATTCAACCAACGTTTGGAGGTTTGACCCGCCGCGCCACGGAACTTGTCTTCTCCAGTCTATCTGCTGGGTGTAAGCCGAGCAACAGCGCCTGTTTGCTGCTCTAGAGGTTGATAAGGCAGCTCTCTCTCTCTCTCTCTCTTAAGCCCGCAGTTGCGACGTCTGTGTTAACTACTGTGTGATCTTTCAGTGCTACAAGGCCTCAACTACTAGGATTCATGATTCCAAATCTTGGGGAAGTATTTCTTATTGTAGTCTACTGTTTTATTGATTGATTGCTTGATTTATTGTCTGCTAATTAAACAGTACATCTTATAAACTAATCTCTTAATCAACTATAAGAATTACTCGTTCTAGGGTTGGCTTCTTTAATTATAAACAGTATTTAACTATAAGGATGAAGCTTTGAAATTTCAAAAACAAAGTCGGAGGCCAAATCTGCTTCGACCCGCTTCAGTGGCTGCATGGTCTAAGATGTAACTCTCGTAATATACTGGACTGCCGAGGAGATCGGAGTTCAATCCCTGTCAGGTGCACCGAGGGTGGTTTTCCCTAAATGGTTTCCCATTCTTTCTCTCCACGCAAATACTTGAACAATTCCTCTAAATTAAACCTTCCTCATCCCTAACCCATTAGTACATAGGCCTTTTACCCGAATGGGTAGTAAGACGTGGTGTTAATAAAATCTACTTCGCTTCGTCTTTGACTCTCACAATAATCTTCGCATCATAAAAACATTTTGAAGGAAGAAGAAAACTTTAACATTATTGAATACACCATATTTCAAAATATAAACTTTTTTGATGAGGAAGGAAGCATTTTAAAGGTATTCTTCCTGAATTTACGTAGAAGAGGCGTGAGAAAACATTTAGGAAAAACAACCCTCACCAGACCCTAGCGGGATTTGAACCCTGATCTCCCCATAATCAACAGGTTAGTCTAACACGAGAGTAACGCCTTAGACCATTTGGCCACTAAGTGAGTAATGGCCGTATTCTGTCCATGCTCAACATGGGATTTCCAAGAATTCGTGATAATTTATCACTTGGCTAATCCCATTTAATCCTATTTTGACCTAATTTAAGCCAAACTTGGTCTACATATAATACTCCTTCAATACATCGTCATTCTTAAGATAGTTTTGCTTTTTTAGCCCTTACTATTAAAAAAATGTTTGACTGTCAAAAGGAAACACCCGTCATTGAACTACATTAATTATTTGTCATACTTATTAAATAAACGCAAACCAAGAACGTCAAAGGTTGAAGGAAAATGTTGGGATGCAGAATAATTATTGGCTCGTGAAATAAAATTATTATTGCTATGATTATTTATACAACTGAATTAAATATATAGTCGCCCTCGCTGGTCATGGGGTAATGTGTTCTCCTCAGGACCTAATGTCTGTTGGTTCAATGGATTTTTCTTGGGCGATAAAAATCCGTAGCACACCTTCACTCAGAGGGTAAGTAAAGCCGTCGGTCTCATGTCGATTGTGGTATGTAAAATAACCCTGGAGGTATGTGAAAATACCTTTCCCGGTAAAATTGGTAGGCCCTCTCACCCACGCTCATAGAAATTCACGTGTGCTGATATAATCCGTCATTTAAGATAGTGGAGGTGACCTGGTGGTCTAGGGGTAAGGTGTCAGACTTCTGTGCTGGCAGCCGGGGTTCAATCCTCGGTCCTTGCACAGATTTATCTGATTACCAAACCCTTCTTTCACCTCTGACAAGACATCTTTGGGAATGTGGGGAATGCCAGGCCTCCACCGTGGTTCGGATTCCACGTTAAACTGTAGGTCCTCCATTTCATCTCACAATCACCCTACCATTACACATTAGCGTAAGTGCGTATAACCCGAATGGGTAGTAAGACGCGGTGCTAATAATAATAATAATAATAATAATTTAAGATAGTGCACTTAAAATACTTCAAATAAATAAAAATAATAATCTATGATTTTAACCAATGTCAACCAAATTTAGTACACTATTAGTTCATTTTGAGATACATAGTTCTAGGGAGTCCACTTTTTTTTATTGCTGGGCCTAAGTGGGCCTAAGTGGGCCCAACATAAAACAAAAATTGTGTGTGTGTGGTTCAATTTTCCAGATAGAGTTAACCAAAGATTGTAAAAGGGTTGTTTGTCCTGTTTGACGGTAAAAGTAACACACACCATTGATCTACACTTATCGAAGCAAGCATACTACTTCTAAACGTATCAAACCATGAAACAAAAACATAGTATTGAAATTTTTTTTAAGCTCTTTTGAGTTTTTCTTTTTCAAGAAGCATCAGAGCGGTCGGTTATCATCAGATTTTCGGGGAAATGAACCCTTACGCTAGCGATACAATGGCATATATGACGTGACGATAGATTTTTGTATCAATTCACGAATTTATGTCTCGGCAGTTATGTGACCTACGCCTAGCAAACCTGGAAGACCGGGAAAACACAGGAACACTTTTAAATGTCTGTAAAATAGCAAGATAACACATGGAATTTCACCTAAAAAGACAATAAAACCTTTGAAATATCTATACATTTTGGACACTAAACTGAAAACTTTTAATTAGTTCGTGGCATAAAAGAAAAGGCTAACTGAATAAGTAAGCACGTGTATTTGAATATAATGTGCCTCATCTCCTTTTTATTTTAAATCTTTGACTTCTTGAGTTGGTAGCAAGCACATACATCTCCCCATCGGTATAACTATCCTGTTCTGGACACCATCGGCATGACTGACTATACAATAGTCATTATTATGAACAACGAGGTTTCATTCCGCTATACTACGCTTTAAATTGTCTGAAAAAAAAAATAAAAAAAAATAAAAAGGAAATTGCTTTTGTAAAACCTGGAAAGCATTCGGAATTTTGTGTAACTAAGTAAAATAGTGGTAGCTCTGATAGTTCGAAGCCCATTTGGCCCGTGGGCTAGAGGACACTCCCTCGCTCTGAATTAGGTACCTTTAGTCTGCTTCGGTGGCCGCATGATCTAAGTCGTCACTCTCTTTTTAGACTAGACTGCTTATGATCGGGAGATCAGGGTTCTAATTTTGGTCGGGTGTACTGAGAGTGGTTTTTCCCAAATAGTGTTCCACTCTCACTTTAGTCAAATGTGGGTATAGTTCCTCTAAATTTAACCTTTCTCGTCCCTAGCTAAAAAACCTAGGTACCTTAAAATATTCACTCATGTCGAAAAAGTGTTAGTTCAATAATAATGTAATTTATTAACTGCTGTACACGTAGTCATTCCAAAAGTGAAAGTTTCACTTCCACATTATTCTATTTCTTATAAATTTCACTCTCACGAAAAGTTTTTATCTCACCTCTCTATTTTATTTTTATTTTCAAAAAACTTCTCGCGCGACTGTAAAACTCGGACAAACCACCTTTCTTCCAATACTGGTATGTTATGGTAAATATTTTCTTCTTTATACTAACTTGAGCACCACACACTCACGTACACACACATACGTGCTTGGTCTACGTGGGGATAAAACGTTGAAGACAAAGCCCCCCCCGCAAATATGTATGACGGCAATAAAACCCCGAGATTCCTTCCCCCTTTCCTTCTCCTTGTCCAGCTACAGGTTACTATGGCAACCGTGACTTTGCCTTAGTGCAACAAGGGAATAAACTACGCTTATAATCTATGTAGTTGTTTCTTTACTTTCCCACTATCTTACAGGTAGAGAAAGTATTGTGATCATCAAAAAAAATTTAACTAGAGATTTTGATGAATGTCGACGTTTCATGACCCCCCGAATTCGAAAAAGTGGTTATTGAATTTTCATTTGTCTGTACATCCAACTAGAGCCTAAACTATTTTACCCATCTGGCTAAAACTTGGTATCTAGGGTTTTCATAGGATTGCTACTAGGGATTTTTGGAATTGGATATCTAACCCTAAAATTAAGGGTAGTTTACTGAAGGGCAAAAAGAGAAAAGGTCGATTTTATCAAAACCGGCTCTAACGTTTTTGATTAAATTTCATTTCTAAACAATTATAAATATTCTAAACAAAATGGCTACTCTCAATATTTCGGCAAAATGACTTTAAGTGCTCCGGTTAGATGCGTAAATTCTCATTTTTTATAATATATCCTAAAATATTTGAGATATGAAATTACTTTTCATTACAAATATGTAGGTCTATTTATAATACAAATATTTTATTTGAAGCATATTTTTATAAAACCAAGAACTTTCAATCTATACGCATGTATATATAAACTTTTCGAACACAAAAGCTTAAGTATTGCAACCGTAAAAAAGTCTAACCTGAAATGTTGATGAATTTATACGTCTCATGACCCCCCGAACCCTAAAAAGTGGTCTTTGCATTGCCGTCTGTCTGTATGTCTGTTTAAACTTAAAATTAAGAGTAGTTTAATAAAGGGCAAAAAGAGAAAAATATATTATCTCAAAATCGACTCTAACGATTTTGATTAATATTCGTTTCTGGGTGTTGATTAAGATTATAAATAAACTGGCTATTTTCATTTTCCCGGGAAAATTATTTTTAGGGTAATTTACAGAAGCAGAAATTTACGTATCTCCGCAAATATTTGAGATACTAAATAACTTATCATTGCAAAATTATAGTATTATTAAAAATAAAAAAACTTTTATATGGAATATATTTTTATAAAACCCACAGTTTCTGAGATATTGGCAAAAATCAGTTTTGTGAGATTTAGTTGTAAAGATATACTACTTAAGTCTTAACGCAATAATTCTGCAATGCCATGGAGTAATTAAATATAAGTACGTCTCTCAAAAAGTTTATGTTGTTTTTCCTTAAACCCCTTAGGATAAATGTTCGTACAACAATGATCTATCTCCATTTTTAGACTCATTAGTCAATATTTACATTTTTTATTGGTCAAAATTTATAAATGAGGAATTTAATAGCAATGCGATGGCATGAAGATTTGCAACACCTAATAAAATGTCGAAATTTTGACTGGAAGTTGAAATTTTAATACGAAATGTTGACCCTTGTTGACCCAATATTGATATTTTTTATTAGTCTAAACATACAAATGAGGACATTAATTCTTTAAAAACAGAATTATAAAATTTAAAACGGGGACTAAAAAAAAGTTTGACATAAGTACAGCGCAATTTATGCTTAGGTTTGCTAGTGTATATTATCTCGTTTTACCTAATTATATTACGCGTTTTGGGTAAATATTTCAATTTTTAAACAATAGAACGAGAAAGTCCATGCGGAGCTACATGACATTTATTTCCTCTGACAATGCTTGCCGACTTTATTATAATCACACAAGATAGAGGACGCTGTAAGTGGTTAAGGCACTGTCAATTGTCGAGCAAAATTTCATAAACGTCAGAAACCAGTTGGGTTTTTAGTGTCCAATGTTAGAGCTTTCTGGTAGTATGAGAACATACAGGGAGGGGAAAAATACAAATTACAATACAATTTGTATTGTGACCCCTTTTTTAAATGACATTCGAATCACAAAGATCCATTCTACTCTTCATACCTTTTATATTTCATTAGTTTCCCGGGCATTTGGTTATAAAGATCCAATTTATATATATATATGACTTTATAAAGTGTAAAATGTCAACTTTTAGATTAAGTTTACAAGTCAATATATGTATAGGGTCGTAGAAAGTTTATTGTGGATTTCAGTAGACACCAAACTCGTGTACAGTTTTTTTTAGCACCGCGTGTTACTACCCGTTCGGTTTATACGCTTATGTACTAATTATTACGTTAATGGTTTTAGGGATTAGGTAGGTTGTATTACTAGGAAGAGTACCCGCATTTGTGTGAAGGGAGAATGGGAAACCATTTTGTAAAAACCACTCTCAGTACAACCGGCCGAGATTCTAACCTCGATCTTTCCGTCATCGGCAGTCTAGCCTACTTCAAGAGTAGCGCGTTAGACCATGCGGCCACCGATGTGAGTCGTGTACTGTTAAAAAATGTAATCAGTATTTAACTGAATCGCAACATCTGCAATATCTAAGCAATCTACTTAACCCCCTTGAAGGGGTTAAGGCTGTGCACACCTCCATTGAATTATTTTGAGCATTATATTTTGTGTTGATAAAATACTGCGGCTTCTGCTGAAATTAATAGTTCTGGAAAAAAGAATCTTAACTGACTTTCCACAATATTTGTGTCACAAAAAAAAAACAGTTTCACGCGATTATTGAAGCTATGAATAAGTTATAAGTTTCAGAAAGTACAACCATTTTCCAACAAAATATAAAATAAAATGTTAACGTTAAGATTAAATAAAAACACATTGTGGCAGTTCAAATCCCTGCTGGGTGCACCGAGGATGATGTTATAACACTAAGATTTCGAGAAATCATCTCCCCTTGCTAATGCAAGCGCATTTAATTTGAGCTAACCCTCCTCTTCCCCACCTTATATATATAGTAGTTGACAACCTATAAAACTAAAAAAAAAAACTTAATGTGGGAGTGGAGGGAACGCAATAAAAGGTCGGTGTTTTTAAAGTTTTTATATCAAAACATTCTTTTGGCCAAATTCAATCGATTATTTCTCAAGCAAAAACATAGTTCAATTTTATTCACAGGGTGATATCGACAGTTTTTGAATATTTATCAAGAGTATCCTGGAATTTATAATTTAATGCCAACTTTTTTTCTTAATTTAAAAAGCTTATTATCAAATGCTTATATTCTTACTACAGATATTCAATAACTTTTGATATGAGAAAATTAAACTCTAGCTTTTTACGGTAAATATAGTTTATTACTTTTGACCAAAAAATTGCTTTGCTATAAAAGCTACAAAAAATAACGACCTTTTTTCACTTCCACACTAATAAGTCAATTTTATAATATGTATGTTGTAGCCTTTATTCGAAAGACAAGGAAAATACTTGAAACACATTTCGACCAATTTTGTTTCCATTCGTCTTAAAACCCTAACTACAAACTGAAAAAATATAAATGCAATATCATGACGTATTCTTACCGTATTCCAACTATGACATGCACAGCAACTATACCGTAAGTAGTTAAAATTTATGCCACATTTGAGATTGACTTTAAAAAACTACCTACTTGATATATATTCATGTATTAATACGCCAATCAATGTGATCCCCAATTTCACCAACTATCCCAAATATTTCAACCGTGACGCGAATCAATCTTGGGACCCTTAGCTTAGTAGACAAGCGTGCTATTGACTGAGTTAAGGTGTCTAATGTATTTTATATAAAATAAAATGTATGATATATACAGCTTTTCATTGACCAATTTCGTTTAAAATATCACCTAATCTCTCAAGGGTGGTTCATAATTTATGGGTTTTTGATCTCATTAATTTTGGTAGCTAGGTTTTTAAATCAGAATATTTTCTAATACCACAATCCTTTGCAGGAGATTTTTGACGTAACAGAGAGAAAACCCTTGTGTAACCGGCCACCTCACATCATATGACGGATTACACAATAGTGTAGTCTATAAGATTGTTGCCTTTCAAGGTTGAAGGATTGAACTATTAGTTTAACCTGCATTGTAAGGTATTATTATTATTATTATTATTAGCACCGCGTCTTACTACCCGTTCGGGTTATAAGCACTTACGCTAATTTGTAATGGTAGGGTGATT
>CABFVZ010000664.1:0-29217 GCA_902151445.1 Timema monikensis
GAGGAGATACAATTCAGTCGCCTCATCTATAAACTACCTTTAAATCTGCTTCGGTGACCACATGGTCTAAGGCGTCACTCTCACAATAGACTAGACTGCAAATGACAGGGGTATCGGGATTTGAATCCCAGTCGGGTCGGCTGAGGGTTGTTTTGCTTAAATCGTTTTCCACTTTTACTTCACACAAATGCGGATACGTTTCCTCTAGATTACTCCTTCCTCATTCCATACACATTATCGTAATTAGTATATATGCGTATAACCTGAACAGGTATTAAGACGGCGTGATAGAAAAAAATAACTACCGTGAAACAAAGAGGCTGCAATAGATCTCCCAAGCTAACAGCACACGCACGCGCGCAACATATGATGGATGCGGCACCCCCTAGGGCAAAGACTCGCATGACGCCACTTTGCGCCACCAAAATAAGGACGGTAGTGCCTCATTTGTCAACCCGCAAGAGCAATATTACCAACATGTTCATGTAATAGGGTAACGTGTCCAAACCCCGGTGCGAGGCTAACCACTGCCCCTTGGGGAGGAGGATCCGGGTAATTGGTACGACATGTATCAAGCGCTTGGCTATATCCGGAGATAGAGGTTTAATAGTTGTACTATCGACCTCGGTGGTCTTGGAGTAAAGTGCCCGCCTCGGGACTCTATGTTCGCGGTTTCAAAGCCAGCCGAGGTCAACGGATTATTCTTGAGCAATACAAATTGGTAGAATCAATTCGTTCGGAGGGGAAGTAAAGCCGTCGGTCCCATTTCAACTGTGGCACGTAAAAGAATTCTGAAAGGTATGTAAAAATACCTTTCTCGGCAAAATTGGTAGGCCCTTCCGATCTCGCTCATAGAAATTCTCGTGTGCTGATATAATAAGAAGGTTCAGAAAGTGGACGTTAAGTACCTCAAATAAATTTAAAAAAAATAAATGAAAAAGTAATGTGCCGAAATAATGGTATATAAGTGGTTCGATGGTATATTCACCCTACGGATAACTCGTAACTTAGGTAATACAGCTCGAACAATACGTCGCATCGTGGTGTGATTTTCTATGTTCTAATTTAGAAAAACAGTATAATTAAGGCCAGTGAAACAGTTTTAGAATATTTTAAGTAATACAACAAGATTGAAAAATAATTATTTTCAAACCATTAGCTTAGTTGGTAGATAAGAGTATATCCCGAACGGGTAGTAAGACGCAGTTCTAAAAAGACGTATATTTTAAAATGAAAACAATTACTAAAATGATCCCAATTTCGCCGCTGTCAAGTGAAACATGTATAAATCCACACTTGATACGTTTTTTGATTATATCGTGATAACAGATGATGTAACTATCTAATTTCCCGGTTAAGAGACATGATATGGGCTCTTAAAAGGCCGATTCAACGCCATTTTTAATATTTTTAAAAATAAAATAAGCAGGAGGAGAAGACTTGAGAAGATCAGGTGGACAGACAGGGTCACAAATAAAGAAGTCCTGAGAAGAGAACCTTTTTGCATGTGTTTCTTCGGTATAAAGCAAACTGGATCGGACACATTTTTAGAAGGAACTGTCTTCTGCACGACGTCATAAGAGTAAAAAGGTTGAGGGAAAGAGGAGCTTAGGAAAAAGGAGGATTCAGGTAGCTGAAGGAGGAGGCAGAGGACAGGGCGCATCTATTGGTGGTCTAAGTTCACTGACAAAATGAATGGGCCTGTCATAAGACAGAACATTTAATAATATTAAAGCCATATAAATAATCAAGCAAAACTATTACATTTAAAGAAAATAACAGGAATCGAGTTTAGGAACTTTTTCTCTGCACAGCCTTTTACTACCGTGCTATACACATTTTAAACTAAAGGGGAGAAAGACAGGATTGAAAGAACATGTGTCTACATTTGCGTGGAGAAGAAGCTGAAAACCTTAGGAAAAAACTCAGTACACCCGGTTGGTATTCAAACTTCAAGCGCCTCGTCACCAGCCAACTAGGCTAGGCGAGCTTGACGTTTAGTCCGCGTTTCCACTGATGCGGGTCACCAGAATATAATAAATACAAATATATTCACTAACAGCTCATGCACACATTTTTATGGTCGAATGGTCTAAGCTCTAAGGGGTCATTCTCACAAATGCAGATGACGGGGAGATCAAGGTTCGGAACCCGGCCGGATGTATTGAAGGGGTATTTTCCTAAATAGTTTTCCCCTCCTCCTTCACGCAAATGAAGTTACATTTCTCCTAAATCTAACTTACCTAATCCATAGCCCTTTAGAGTAATTATTAGACCTACATGTGTATATAATCCGCAAGGGTAGTGAAACTTGGTGATAAAAAAAACCCAAGGAAACAACTCGAGAGCAAACTTGTCACAAATCTTTAACTCTAGTTGGTGACGAGATTAGACAAGGAAGAAAGGACAGCAGCTAAAAGGCTTCTCTTTATTTTAGCATCGATAAGTATTTTTTTTTCTACAATTAACGAAGAATCACACAATCTTATATTCAGGAGCCTTAATTCAAAATTGCGCCTCAAGAGTGGATAGTTCAACCATCTTCGACATAAGGTTTATTCTTCAACGCGATAGCGCGCTGCAGCCCAAATTTGTCTCTTTTACTAATTTTATCTTTTATTCGCTCGTGCCAGAGGATGGATTTATAGTCTTGAGAGCATTAAAACAAAAGAGGGTAAGGAGGGGGTGGAGAAGATGAGACCCCTTGCTAGCGAGTGAGTTTTTCAGTTGGTTCTCCCCCCCCCTATACCCCCTCGCTATAAATCTCCTACTTCATTTCTCGCCGCCACCTTGTTGCCTCTTATTTATGACCAAACGCCCCCCAGAACTACCTGCCCCCATCTATAGGCGATGGTAATGCGACGAGATAGCTATCGTGTTTGTTTTTATCTTGTTAAAAAAGAATTGAATACAAACTGTTGCCGTCATTGGTCGAGTAATGAAGGTGAGGTTTATCTTGAGTCTCTTATTTGTTACTTAATGAAAATTACGAGCTTCCTAGTGAAAATGTTATTAATTTTCCTTAATTTTAAATAAAGAGTCACTTAAGCATACGACCTATAAACTAATTCAGCCCATGAAAATATATTAAATACTATGAATCTAGTCAAAAAGTCAGAAATCGTGTGAGTTATTTAACGGCTTTTTTTTAAATATATATCTTTGAGGTCAGGTTGAAGAGGTCATTTATAAGAAATGCACCCACGTTAGTGCGAAGAGGGGATGGATGATAAATCATATTTGGAAGAAACCCCTCTTTTTTCACCAGAGTGCACCTGGGTAAAGACCCGAACCTTAACCTACTAGTCACATGCAATCCAGTCTATTGTGATACAGACAGTTACGTAATAACCAAACACAATGATACATAGTACAGTCCAATTTTAATAGAAATAGCTATATCTCAGAGCTAGTTTCGTTACTAGATCTACTCTCGCATATTCATATGTAAAATCATCAGCTTTCATTTCTGACAGATACGAACAATAGCTATACAATAAAAACCAATAATATAGTATAATGTTAGCAATACTGACCGCAAAAAGAATTCATGTTTGTATTTGCTAAAAAGTCCTTTCTAAAAGAATCCTACTTTAGATTGGCTTCTGACTTTATGATAAGGACCTTTTTTATATATAAACCGGTACTCCAACTCGTTAAGGCCCTTGGTCCTGCCGAGTGCAAGTCTAAAACTAATTTTGTAGGCTGGTGAGTGGGAGGGAAAAGGCGTGGCGTGACTTCACAACAACCAAAGTATCCTTCCGCACTACCAAGAACCGATAGATCAAGGAAATCGTAGATGGTGCTAGCTACAGGACAGGTCTTGAGGAAAAAAACATACGTTTGAAAATACCAGTTTTCTCGAGAACAAGTGAAATGTTTATGTTAATATTTTCAACACCCCTTCTAAGATAATGTATCGATGTTTATTAATTGTTACATTTTCTTATTTTTTGTTATAAAGCCGGCTGTTTTCTATTGAAAAATGTCAATTTTATCGATATTTGATCACTGTTAAATTAGAGAGGAAGTGTGTATATACAAAGTATAGCTTAATCGACATGCCTCCATTCTTGAACAAACCTTTCCCGAAAAGAAAATTGCAAAACTATAAAAAGTCTTGAAGATAACCACGTGTTTCCATGGCTCTGCATTTCCACGTCAAGTTAAATGGACCAATCGCCTTGAGTTGAAACTTACCATCCAGAACTGAACACATATGTATCCCTTTATTAGAACACTATCCTATCCAAGAAAAATCCTTGATTCGTACCAAAATAAATCATATTCCGAACTATTTATCTCAGCAGATATCATTTGACGCAGAACATGCCTCCCAATATGGCGCGAGACAAATCACCTCATCAGTAGCCGGGGATTAGTCATGGGAGCTTCGTAAATTTGATTCTACTATTAACTCTCGGAACATTTAGGCATTGTAATATTTTGAAGTTGTTCCTGTCCAGAGCGCGCATGCAGACATCCAATTAAGAGGAGTGTTTCGTGCGTTCACCCTCCCTATATATAACCAATCGTAAGTTTCTCGGGGAACCTGAGACGCTTTACTAGGCCGTTCGTTCTAAATACACAGGGCCACAATCTCAAATGAGCATTCGTTTAGCTGGAGAGTAGAACTGAGGCACTAGAAAAAAAATTATAGCACAGCATCTTACTACCCGTTCGGGTTATACGCTTAGATAGTAATTACGTTAATGGGTTAGGATTTGGGAAGGTTGAATTTTTTGAGGAAGTGAACCCAAATTTGTGTGAAGGGAGAGTGTAAAAACATTCAGGGAGAACCACCTCCAGTTCACCAGACCGAGATTCGAACTTCGATCTCCCCGTCCTCGGCAGTATACCTCAACACGAAACAAGCGCGTTAGTCAACGTCACCGAGGCGGGTTTGAGGCGCTAGAATAATTGATCAGAAACTCATAAACGACCGACAACAAATGGGTTGTATAACGTCACTGGGTGAAGCTGTCTGGCAGTAGGAGAACAAACAGGGCGAGAAAAAAAATTCAACTGTCAAGACAATATGTAGTGACCAACAATTTAATTTATATAATTTGATTCATACATCCATTCTATGCTCCAATATGATTTTGTTTCATTTTCAGGCATTCAGCTCTTAATGATCGGCAAAAATATGTAGTTTTTTTAAACTTTTAAGTGAGGAAAATTTCAGTTTTTAATGAATGTTTACAAATCTCTACAGATACATCAAAGGGGTATATAAAATTATTTTGTACTAATTCCAGTAAACACTAAACTCTTGTACTATTAAAGCATTTGTCAATTTTTAACCTAAGCGCAACATTTAATTTGCACTATTCAAGCTACCTAGGCGATCCCCTTAAGTAGGTCTGTAATCTAGAAGGAGCGCCAACCAGACTTTATTATAGATTCTGTAGAAACCAGCAGGGAAAAGCGGAATAGCACCAGATATCTAGGATATCGTAGTCAGATTTTATTAAGAACAATCTGGAGGGCGTTTCTAATACCAGAATACTATTAGTAGTTCTGTGAGCAGTAGACCTCGCTTCCTCCATGTTTTTAAGGGAATTGCTCGGGTAAAGTTAATATTGTTGTAAAGTAAACACATAAATGCATAAATACACATTATATTTATATTAAAATTACTATGTGATGTAAAGTAATTATGAATTAAAAGAACTGTTTAAATTATGATAACATACCCACACATTTTTATAATACAAATTTAATATGCACTCCAAAATGCTTAGTATATACTGCTGAGAAATATGTGATTTTCGTATATTTAATACAGTATTTTCCTTGGTGATCAAGTTAGATAAAAAAAAAGAGAATATTATATTCCATAGTACATTATATTAATGGGGATTAACGATGTTTACTTTTTTAAAACGACAATCTCGATAATATATAATAAATACACCCAAGGTACTCTATAAGTTGCTTTGAATTTTAAATTCAAATCAATTGGGATGAAGTATTAAACAAAAAATTATTGTGCGCGGCTGCCATATTAGAACGGATAATCATATTGCAAAACCATATATCTATCTATACACACCGTTCGTCTAGGTTCAAAGAATGTACTTGATACATTTCCAAAATTAATCAACGAATTTAGAAGTGATTGTGAAAGACATAGGCAAAATGCCAAATGGTAGAATATATACAGGACCTCGCTCAGCTAGGTCAACTAAGCTAGTAGGATTCTGAAAAGAGGCGTTTCAGAAAGTTCTTCGTAAGAAAATTGGCCAATAGAAGATTATGTTTCAACCAGAAAAAGTTATAAGAGTCCAGTTTTAATTATTTTAAACTTGACACCCACCGAGGGGGGTAATAACGTTATAAACCCACTTGGATTCTTCCGTTTATGAATTTTTGCTCGACTTTTAGCGCCCTGAGGACCATAAATTATGCACTCAGTTTATCCTAAAGGTCTTACCTTGACTTATAAACCATGACCCTATCTTAAAAGTTACGCCATAGTGGAACAAAGCAAGGTAAGCTTTCTATCTTTCAGAGTTAATTGAGAATATTCAATTAAGCTTATATTTTCTTATTAAATATAAAATTAGAGGTCTTTTTTCTTAAGAGTGCGAACAGTTTTATTCTCCATGGCCAAATTTTCTTCGAGAATATTCAGAAACGTAAAGAAACAGACCAAAATAAAATAATAAATGTAAAAATAAATTCAAGGCTTGATTCTACATAAGTGTCGGCTTTCTTTGATGGGGTCCGTCACGCAAGTTGTAATGATTCCGCCACAAGAGAATCGTCCGCGTGGCGAGTGGCACGAAAACCGCAGAGATTGAAAAATATGGTGAGTTTTAAGGGCGCCGGCTTCTTGATGGGGAAAATATCCTCACACTGAACTATTTCTTATGGGAATTGAAGTTACGAAGAGTCGCAAAATATGACTATTTGTTTGAGCAAGGTTAGATGTATGAAGCGATTCTGGTAGGTAAAAGCTTTTAGAAAATACACATTTTTTTTTGTAGTTAGTATTTACAACATTTTATAATTTTATAGGTATTGTTCACCTCTGACAAGACATCTTGTGAATGTGGGGAATGGCAGGCCGCCACCGTGGTTCGGATTCCACGTTAAACTGTAGGTCCTTCCTTTCATCTCACAATCACCCTACCATTACACATTAGCATAAGTGCGTATAACCCGAATGGGTAGTAAGACGCGGTGCTAATAATAATAATAATATAGGTATTGACATATTTTTAATGAAAAATGACAGCTTCAGATCACATGACTTTACGTATAGATATATTAAAACTCTTATAAGCGAATTACCCGCCTCGGTGGTGTATTTAACTAACGCACTAATCTTGTTGAGCCTGACTGCCGAGGACGGGGAGATCAAGAATCGAATCTTGGTCGGGTGAACTGGGGGTGGTTTCTCCTAAACGATTTTCCACTCTGCCTCCCCACAAACGCGGATTCATTTCCTATAAATATATTCTTTCCAATTCCTAATTCATTAGCGTAATTAGTACTCAAGCGTATAACTCGAACGGGTAGTAATACGAGGTTCTAAATAAATAAAAAATTAATAAAATATAACCGAATTGAACTGTATTTTTCTAATAATTATTTAATTTGGTCTCAGAACCGCGACAATTCACGTGAAATGTTGCTAAAAAGGAGATTAACTCAACTTTAAACAATTAAAAAAAAATTATAAACCTTAAAAATTATATATGTTTAATCCTAAAGGAACATGGGGCCTCCATTTGGGATTTGGCCATATTGTGAAATGACAGACAACCTGTTAAATAACGAGGAATTTCTGGAAGTTCGCAACGTGTTCCAGCGAGGTTTAAATTATTATTTTATAACTTTATTTTTTAGCACCACGTCCTACTACCCATTCGGTTTATACGCGTATGTACTAGTTACGCTAATGATTTTAGGTATTATTGTTATTAAAGGAAGTGTACCAGAATTTGCGTGGAGAGAGTAGAAAGACATTTTGGAGAAAACACACTAAGTACACCCGACCGAGATTCGAACCTTGATCTCCCCGTCATCTACAGTCTAGTCCACTCCAAGCGTGCCAGACCACGTGTCCACCGGAGCGGCTCTTTTGATGTTGTTGGAAGACTAAAATAGTTTATAGTTGGGAACGTAAACCAAACGTCGAGTTCGTCTAGTCTGGTTTTTCGGTTACAGAAAGGTTGGGGCTCGTATCCCAGCCAGGTGGTTTTCAACAATAGTTTTCCTCTTTTTATCCCTATGGAAATGGGGGTTTATTTCCGCTGAACTATATATTGCGCATCATTACCGCGATTAAATGCCCGATCGGGTGCAAAAAAGTTATTTAATTTAAAATAATTGCAAAATAATCGTATAAAAAGTAAAATCGTGATAGTTTGTTATATTTTCGTACATATTGTGGTGAATTTAGGAGAGTTGGTATGAAGGAATTATGGCGGGAAGGAGTTCTAAGATAGGCCCAATATACATTTTTATTGCGGCCAATATTAATAACATTTTACTTTTTTGTTATAACTATTTTATGATATTGTTATTGGATTTATTTATCAAAAGTGACAGTTAAAGATAACATGACCTGATCAGAGTTTTCACAATTTTCATACTACAACATTCCTTGTGTTTTCCAGGTTTTCGGTAAGGAATCCCCAATCTTACAGATACTTTGGAGATTAGAATAGATAGCGGAATGACATTTTGTTTTTCATAAAAATGGCTATTGTGAAGTCATGCCAGATTGATTTGAATTTGGTGGAAAAATGCATGGTGTTGTTAATCCAACCCAATGTATCAAAAGAAAAAGAAAAGAGGGTCAGTGGAGATGAGACACGTATTCGAATCAGCATGCTTATATGTTCAGTTCGTTTTTTCCAAGAAGCAAGAAACTACCATTTAAAGTTTGAAGTTTAAGGTGGGATGGAAGAGGATGCGAGGAAAGACCAGTGTTTTTTTGGGAAAACATTTTTTGTCCAAAATAAATAAAATATTAAGACTCAATTAGCCGAAGCTATTATTTGTGCTTTTAGGGAGGAATTCTCCATATAGATATCATATTCTGGAAATTGAAAAATGACACGTGTACACGGGAATCGAACCCGGAACCTTTTTTGAGTGAAGAATGACCCTGGGCACGGGACGACTCCTGGATAGCTCAGTGTTAGAGCATTGGCGTACTAAACCAAAGGTCCCGGGTTCGATTCCCGTGTTCAGGTGTCATTTTTCAATTTTCAGAATAAAATAAAATATTGCTCCTGTACAAACAAAAAGTCTAGTTGTTTTCCCATGTTGATAATTAACAGTTCCTGAATATCTGTCAAGAGCATGCTGGCATTATCTAACAAACTTTTTACACGAAGAGAAAATGTTTCTCATTAAATTCCAGGACACCTTTGACAGATATTCAAGAAATTGTGAGGTCAACACGTGAAGAAAAGAAAATTATGTGTTTGTATTTGAGTACTATTTTAATTATGTTGGAAAAAAAAAGTTTTGCCATAAAAACTGCAAAAACACTCGCCTTTTCTCGGCTCCCCTTCCATACCACCTTAATGTCTCAAATATATGAAAAATATTCCAGTATATTTGAATATATTGTGAAATTCCTAGTGTTTTTCCGATCCTACAGATTTTCCAGTTTCGTGGAAGCTACGCTATACATATGATTAAGACGGGTTTACACGAGGCAAAATAAAAGGAGTTAAGTCAAGTCAACAGACTATTTGTGTCAAGCTACTAGTCTCATGTTAAAAACCAATTCTTAATATCAGAGTTAAGGCAGGGGACGAGGAAAGTTGAAAGGCAAGTCAAGTGAAATATGTTTTAATTGCGAGCACACTTGCTTTCAACCACCACAAAAATATCTAGCAGGCAAGTTACTGTCTAGATTTAGATAGGAATAAACTTTTTTTTTGAAAACTATAAAGTTATTAAAACAATTTTCATATATTTACACGTAATATGCAAATGCAACTGTCACTTTTCATCGATCATATCTGTGCCAATGAAATAATACTATTAATAAAGTAAAATGTTCTAAGCGTTGACCCCCAAAATATAATGTATTTTATAAAGGTTTCTTCCTATCAAAATTCTGCTCTACAGCTCCGTTTATTTGACCTGTTCAAACAGTTTATACTTTGTACAGTCAATCTTTCACAGAAAGACCCTTATCCGATAGTTAGAAAAGTTACTCGATCTAATTTCACGTATTTATACGTCCAGTCTTCTGATCTGCAGCTATCACCTATAAAAACCTAAAAACAATACTAATTATAAAGTGTTTTTAACAACACGTCTTACTATCTGTTAAGGCTATACGCGTATGTACTAATCAGGCTAACAAGTTATGGATGAGGAAAGTTGATTTTAGAGAAAATATACCAGCAGTTGCATGGTGGGAAAGTGAGAAAACATTTAAGAAAAACTCATACACCCGACCGGGATTCTAACTTCAATCTCCATATCATCGGAAGTCTAGGCTATTGCGAGCGTGATGCCTTAGACCATGCGGCCAATGAAGCAGCTTAATTATATAGATGTTGACTGCCAAAAAAAAGTTTTTTTTTCTGTAAGGTTCTTCCAACCAAAATCCTACTTGTCACTAGTTGCCGACTACAGCGTGTATATTATTTATGTTTCAGGCGGTATTTATATGTTATTGTCATCATTTTAGTGTTATATTCCCTTTTTTTTTACAGAAAGGCCTTTTGAAAAATACAAACTTATTTGCGGTCAAAATTTATAACATTTTACTATATTATTATTATTAGCACCGCGTCTTACTACCCGTTCGGGTTATACGCACTTACGCTAATGTGTAATGGTAGGGTGATTGTGAGATGAAATGGAGGACCTACAGTTTAACGTGGAATCCAAACCACGGTGGCGACCTGGCATTCCCCACATTCACAAGATGTCTTGTCAGAGGTGAAGGAAGGGTTTGGTAATCAGATAAATCTGTGCCGGGACCGAGGATTGAACCCCGGCCGCCAGCACAGAAGTCCGACACCTTACCCCTAGACCACCAGGTCACCTACATTTTACTATAATTTTGGTGTTATTATTAAGTACTAATCATATATATATCAATAGTGACAGCTGCAGATTACATGACTTGACGTATGGACAAGTGAAATTATATCTAGTAGCTTTCTAAAACTATCAGATAGGAAGTTCCCTTCTAATTAAAATCGGAGCTAACCGTTTAACGTCAAGACTACAACATGGACTTGCCTGTATGTGAAAAACACATGGATGTGGAACTACTTCCTCGTGGTAAAAAAGATACAACGTAACCTGCTCAATTGATTTGCTCGTTTACTTGCCTCGTGGTAAAAAAGATACAACGTAACCTGCTCAATTGATTTGCTCGTTTACTTGCCTCCTGGTAAAAAGATACAACGTAACCTGCTCAATTGATTTGCTCGTTTACTTGACTCGTGTAAGCCCACCTTTACGACCGAACCGGTCTCTTTTCCCACTAAGCCAAGAAGGATCGGCCAACAACTACTTTCTGATGGTAGGGTCTGCATATGCTATGCAAACCAACAGTTTCTTTTCATGTAGGAAAACCTTAAATAAAAAAAATAAAAACGGCCGCCTGAGGCTTCCCCCCCCCCTACACCCCTTTTCCCATCAAGGCTGAACTAAGTAAAACAAATGACAACATGAACATGAACCAATATTTAGAGGTTCATAAAAATAAAAAAATACAGGTCCAGTCTATCATGTTTCCCAATTTATTTTTTTACCCTTTTTTGTGGCTACTTTATTTTAGCGTGTGTTTTTTTCTTCTTTTTTTACGTCCGAAACTACACGCTACGCTTAATCACCTTAAAATTGATTTAAACAACAGGGTTATTTGGGTGTTTATTTTCTTTTTCATGTCTACATTACCATTATCATCATTTCTCGAAACAAATGCCTTCGACATGATTATAGAGCTGTAGAGGGAATTTAGGGGAATTAGAGGTGGTTACAAACAGAGTAATTTGACACGCGGAAAATCACTTAAGTTTTCGGTGAGGCCTGCGATCTTGTTAACTTTCATAGAATTCCCTCTTGGTATGGGCACATAATATAATATATTATATTTTTTTTTAATTCATCAGTTTTATAAAGTGCATGTCTTAGATATACTACTTAAAGAAATGAAGAATTTGTGGACAGACTATAGAGTTTAGTAAATCACGTTATTACGTAGTGTAAGACGTTAGGTTCACAAATGGCAAAATTGCTAGTGACAGGGGGTCGGAGGCGGGTCAACGACCAAAACTTGGGTCAAGTGCAGTGAGGTTGGATTTCCGCGTGTAATTTATCAGTGCGGCTTTCTCATCATATCTTCCCGATAATATGGGTACATTTAATCTAATATTATTCTTTTCATCGCTAATTCGTAAACCTGTGGTTCTAAAAGTGTTTGGTCCCATACTCTACTTTTAATATTTTATATCTCACACTGACACACTAAAATTACCTTTAGACACAAAAGCTTTATTTTTTTAAATTTTTGATAAACTAAAATAAGACATTCCACCTTTTGTTTAGTTAAAATATCTAAATGCAAGCTTTCATGGCAGTTAATGTTAAGGGTAATGTTTTATTTACTCCATGAGTGAAGAAATTCTAGTTGTGAAACACGAAAAGTGAACAACGCAGACAGTTTTTTGACATCTAGTCAGATCTTTTATTTGGTTGAAAAAATCGGGAGTATGATACGTACGGATTCATCTGATTTGTGGGTAAAGTGTAAAATATTTAATCCGAAAGTTATAAACCTGAATCAAAATAATGATGTTTTGAAACGAGATTAAAAAATAGTAATTCGGAGCTTACGATGAGAAATTTTGATCATTTTCCTTCCTTCTAGCAACGAAGCACCATAACGCCCGCCCCCCTCAAGTTTGGGAATCATAGTCTTATGAGCCCATCCCAACCCACCGATAACATCTAGGTGGATAAAAAAGATCAAAACAGGCGTCACACCATGGAGCGGTTTTCTGTATTACACTTTAGAAAATAATGGAATTGAGACCAATTAAACAATAAGACCTTATTAAAAAAAATACAACAGTGAAAAACTATTAAACTGATCCTAATTTAGCTCTGTTAGATCTGCCCATCATCGGCAATCTAGTATATTGCGAGAGTAGCGTCTTAGAACATGCGGCCACCTAAGCAGTTAAGCCTTTAATTAAGTTGGTGTTAAGTGTACTAATAAAAAAATATTTAAATACCACAACAGATGTTTAAAAAAAATCATGCATCAATTTCACGAATCACAGATGTACAAATTCGTAAAATAACCTTCTTGGAGAAGGCGAAAAAATAAATTGTCCGCAGCCTTACTTTGTTGTTTAGAGGATGACAGGCTTACACACACATGCCATTAAAAGAAACCAAACACGAACCCACGATACAGGGTGACCCAACAGAGGAGAGTTGGCTGGAGGGGAAGGGTCACGGGAGTAACAGGGACGGGCGGATAGACAGACAGACAAAGTCAACTCCTGGGAACTATACACGTCAAACTATCCCTCGTTCACCCTTACCGACCTCCGCAGCAAACAAATTACCAGGTATAATGACTCGTAACGAGAACTCGGTAGTTGGTAGGAAAGTGGGGGGTAGGGGATAAAGAGGGTCACAGTGTGGGAGGGGAAATCTGCCCCCGTGATGACAGGTTGGCCCGAAGAATCACACACACACACACATACATACAAACGCATCCACAAACATGAGGCCGACCAGACAAATATATGACGGGGATAATGGTAACGAGAGTATAATACTAGAAATATAACTAATAATATCCATCATGAGGAATTGTGGCTTTAAACAAAAGCGGTCATCTGGCTCTTTCTTATAGCAATGGGCTCATCGCCATACACGTAAAACATATATTAATATAATGCTGTGTTTGTTTTCACAACTTTTGGACTTCCGGTCGGCCTATGACGGCGTCATTTATTTAAGACATCAATTGATGTAGGAGCAAGCAATCGTACCAAAATGGAAGGGTATTTTGTGATTCTGGCAAACAGAAATTCAATTTACCAAATAATAATAAATTTTGATAAGTATAGCTTCCTTTATTATAATATTGTGATTATGGTGATCAGTGATCACACGAACATTTTCATGACAAGTTATTCCGAAATGGTCTCAAGAAAGTTATTATTTTAAAGGGTTTCGATTGTGTCTTGTTTTCCGAAAAAAAGTTGGCATACTCAAATAGTGAAACTAAGTTCCGGTTTGAGAAATAATTTAAATCAACATTCAACTTGAACAGGTGGTAAAGCTTGATTCACACGCTTACCGAAAATAGAGAACAGAATCTGCTTGAGTTGTGTAGCAACTCACACGCTGTATGTTGATCCAGAATACATTGCAACACTTAGTTAAAACATCTGATTATCAACCTATGTTATTTTCATGTGGCTAAACATATATATTTTATATCCTTCTCCCGATGGATGTTTTCAAATTATAGCACTGTTACACAATCCACTATATCTATATTCCATTCACGATAGGTTTTTACCTGGATGACAGTTCGAAAATCATATGTTTAGGTTTTGTGTTGGCAACATTTGTACAAGATCACAGTTTTGTTATAAATGTAAAGATCTTTAATTACCTGTTATATATTACATTTAAAATAACGTACACTTAAGTTTTCTCATACTATTTCTTTTTTTTTTAAATAATTTCTTTACATTCAACTCGAAACAATATTTTAAACATAATTAAAAGTACTAATTTTTTGTTTTGGAACGTTACTAATTTTGTGTAATATAGTGCACACATCAATATCTTTTAATACAGGCATCTTATTTACTTGGAAAAGAGAAAATTGTTGTCATTTTTGTATATACAATAAATGATTTTATGATTATTTTATCGTATTTTGAAATATTTAACTGAATAAAATATTTTCATCAACTGCGTGTCTGCATCATTGTAAAAAACTTGTTTACCGTTATGTTCAATCATATGGTTTAGATTCTTCAGTCACCATTTTGAAGCTATGTTCATTAGAAGTTTTTGTGAAAGTGGTGTTAATATTTTTAAGGGGAATAAAACTATAAATAAACTTTGTGTTCGACCTCAAATAAATATATAAATAATATTGGCCTAAATTACTGTGGTTAACTATCACATTAATATATTACCATCTGTTTTCATTACAGTGATCCAAAGTGATAGATGTCAGCTGTTGGCGTAGTGATATATTAGGGATTACTTCTAGTAACATTTAGAGCTGTCATCCAGGTAGACTTAGCTCGTGAATGACTTATACACACCCGCTTTACAATACGGTTTATTTCAAATCTCCTCGCTAAGGCCAACGAAGCTGTCTGCTTGCCTCTGGATGAACATAGCATGCGTTTTCAAATGCGCATGCGCACTGATTTGAAAAGTTTGAATTTGAGATTTGATTGGCTCTCCCGTGCCGAACATCTCGGGCAGAGCGGACGAAGAAGAGATTAGTTGAACTTTAGCAGAAAAGTTCGCGCCAATGAGGCGGACATCTTGTGATTGGCTAAGAACTAGTCACGTGACAACGTTTCTGTTCTGCGCTTGTTTTTCGGCGAACGTATGAATCCACATTAAGGCGTATAGCACGAGGGGAAAAATAAAGGTTTGGTTCATGTGGTAAGAAATAATTAGGGAACGCACCAGCATTATCATGGAGGGATAGTGGAAAAATTCACAATACGAGAACCCCCCCCAATTACAGCCGGCTTGGATGGGAACCTTGACCCAGTCACCGGCAATCCAGCCTAATATGATCCCGACGACTTATATCACAAGACCACCGGGAGTCGGGCGCAGGCCCGGGTTAAGATTTCGTAGGTCCCTGGGCTACAGGTACTGAGAGCGCATCAGTTTTATTTTCAAAATAGACAAAAATATAAAGAAAAAGAAAATTTATTTTTACAAAGATTTAGTATATTTATTACATATATAAATATGGTATCTTAACAGAATAATTTTTAAAATAAATAATTTATAGTACCTATACTATGATTCCGCATTCACAAATGAAATCTTTTCACTAAATCTCTGAGGGCCCTTCAAGTGGCGGCGGGGGTCCCCTTGGGCTGTAGGTACAAAGCCAATGCCTTGGTGCGGGATCTCAGGGATACCTACAGACACTTATCAAATATTATCTTTAATGTTAAAAATGTCGAGTTTTTATCTAAACTATGGATTCAATTTAACTTTAAACGTCCTTATACAATTTATCTTTTTTATTTTATTTTGCATTGTATTTTACAAACTGTCCGAAATATCCACACTTTACTACAATATTAAAGCAGGGATGAAGAGAGGTACGACTAAATCAACATCTCCAAGCAAGAACTCTTTACTGCTTTCGCACGGACGTGCGGCTACCAAACTAGCCCACAAGTATTGTGAATTGGTTACCAGAAAAAAAAAAAAAAAAAACTTGACAAACACTATTAGTGTAACATTTTGACACTTTTAAAAACAGTCTCAGGTTGGCTACAAAATCTATATTTTAAAATTCCTTAATTTTTCCAGGTTTTACAGGAATGCATTTTTTCGTTTATTACGTTGCTTGGATATATTTTGGACATGCTAGCGGCTATAAAGTTTTCTCAGTTATTTCTTCTGTTGTGTTTTTAAGTTTTAGTGGTTCCATTTCGTTAACATGCAACTTTTACGCTTTTGTCGTGTTTAAGTGAGAAACTAATGCATTTTTTTAGTTGAGAATTAAAAATCCTTGATTTTTTCTTATTTTTAATTAGATTCTCTGACTTTTCCAGATTTTCAGACAACATACAAATTTTCCAAATTTACTGCAGAATACCAAAAGTATTTTTTATGTAACTTAAAGTTGTTAAATAACATATTTTCTCAAAAGTAGGGGGTACTCAGGATTGTGACCGGGGGGGCTGAAACTCTCCCCCTATAGCCATATATACATATATATATATACATACACAAAAAATTTAAATTATTCTTTTAAAGACGTAAAAAATATATATGGAGAACTTGGCGATGTATTTTTCGAGTATTTAGCGTGAACTTTCTAACCCAACATCCAGTACTTCGACCGTCAAATCATCCCTTGCATCAATTTTCCTAATGATAGTTTTATTGGTCACACCGAGAATCGAAACGATAGCTCTTATCTAAGTTGAATTGGGTGTCATATATGTTCAACAATTAGTTTAGATATTTAGTCATGTGCTAAAATAGAGCAATTAAGTTCAGAAAGTGAAAGGTAAATAAATTTAAAAAGGTCACTTGACCATGGATACAAGCCATTATTTTTTCTGTAAAGAACAAAAAAAAAGAACATGTTTCATGAAAAGAAAAGAAAACTTATCTACAGTTCAATTTTTACAGGAAGAGCCTTCCTTGTCCGGCAGTTATAAAAATAACAAAGTATATTTTCAAGTATTCATACATCAAGGCACGTTTTCTGCAGCTCTCGCATTTGATAAATATTATCAACATCTATCATTATAACACTGATATATAATAACATGTTTTCAATGTTGATCGCGAAAAAATGCGTTTTATATTTTATAAAAGTTTATTCCTCGAAAAATATTAGTATATGTCCAACTTATAATTAATCAATAATTTTGAATATTCTTAAAACATTTTGCGTTTTTATTTTAATTAATAAAATCGTGTGACTTATCATTAGTTAAAGAAACAAAACAAGATAACTTTAAGTTTTATAGACTTCGTAGAATACAGATACATACACACAAAAGAGCAATTTAAAAGTGCCTAATAAAAAGAAGAGAAAAACAACGTAATTTGATATATTACCCCTTTTTTTGTACCCATATAATGGGTGTAAATTACTTATACACATTGCGTAGCGGCGGCGAAAAGGAACTTTGACAAAAAAAAAAGTCGAGGGTAAAAAAATACTCTTGACGTATTACATAAGAAGACACGCTTCGGAGGAGCAATCACTTCATCGGCACCTGCCCGGGCCAGAATTGCCCCCTACCTATTACAGCCACCCCCTCGGGGCCCACGGCGGCCTTCTCTGACCGGGGCTAAATTGAATTAAATGAGGTGTCTGGGGCCCTGTAATTCGCGGGCCCGCCTGGCACCGCGGGCCACGCAGCACGCGAACAGTCGTAGACAAGATATTTTTTTCGCAGGTGTCAAGCCAACACCTCCATTCAAACAGCAGCGCGCCTGCCTACTAAACCAAAGGTATCGGGATTCGATTTAAGACGTAGCCGAAAAATTAATCGTCATTGATAAAATTAGTGTCTCCCATTTTACATTGAAGAATTAAATATCCTAAAGTAATAATAATAATATTAAAATTATGTTAACTAATGGCGCACCCACTGTTCCTAGTATTGTTGGCCAAATACTCAAATTCCCCCTGATCATTTAAAATTTCCTGAAAACTTAGCTAATTCTGAGAATATTACTCCCCATGAAAAAATATATATATATATGAGGTGCGATAAAACAACTTTATGTAACCAGCTTCGGTGGTTGCATGGTGTAAGGCGCCACTCTCTAAATAGACTTGACTGCCAATGACGGGGTGATTGGGGTTTGAATGCCGGTCGGGTGTAATTAAGATGGTTTTTTCCTAAATGAATTTACACTTTCCCTCTACGCAAATACGGGTACACTTCCCCTATATTCGCAATTAGGTTTATTAACCCCTAATTCATCAGCGTAATTGGTACATATAGGTATAGCCCAAACGGGTAGTAAGACGCGGTGCTAAAAATAAATAAAAGCAATTGATTTATATTTACTAATGTTGGTAGGATTTCTGTTCTAGAAGGTATTTTTTCCTACCAAAATCTCACTATGTAGACCTACTACACATGCATACACAGCCGGTGGTATTTGGTCAAATATAGTTAGCTAACGCCACGCTAGTCATGTTGAGCTCGACTGCCGAGGACGGTGAGATTGAGGTTCAAATCTCGGTCGGGTGAACTGGGGGGAGGGGGTTGCTAAATGGCTTTCCACGCAAATGCGGGTTAACTTTGTCTAAATTCAACCTTCCCAATTCCTAATCCATTAGCGTAATTAGTACTTAAGCGTATAACCTGAACGGGTAGTAAGACGCGGTGCTAAATAATAATAATAATAATAATAATAATAATAATACCTTCAAACAAAAGGCGAGCGCAGCACAGTTCATTAGAGTGTACAATGTACACAGAGGAATGTCCAAAGTATAAATGGAGAGAACGAATGAATTACTTAGCGTTCTAAAATGTTAAGGCCAGCAGTGAACCTGGTCATCAATGAAGGGAAGGTTGGGTTTAGAATCCTACTCTGAAGCACTTGGGCGATGCTCCATTGTGGTTTTTATACCCTCTTTCCACGCTAGAGCGGGTGTTTTACCTATAAACCATTAAATAAAGTCATAAATAGCTTGTGTGTTGAACAAAGATACTAATACAGACTGGCTGGACGCCAGACTATATTTAAAAATTCCCTGACTTTTACAGGTTTTCCAGAGCCACTTTTCTACAGTAATTTTAAAATTATTTTTACTAAGATTGCAATTTAATGTTAGTTCTTTTACACATATCCATTCTTAAATTGAGGTGTTTAAGGATATGGCCTGCCGGATAGTGTGATCTAAGTTTGATTTCAGTGAGATAAGAGTGAGACAGTAAAAGATCACCATAGACCAGTACAGTTTAAAATTGTTATGAGACACATTAATTTTTAGTCTCTTCTTTCTATAAAGTAATCAACTCTCACGCATGCGCATAACCATGCCTCAACTTTGACTTAAAACCTGTGGAAGATGGGTGAGAAGACGATTTGAAAATCACACGTTGACTTTGAGAATTGAGAATAGCATGCTTAACTGGGACAGCTTTGTTATTTTTATTAATTGTAAATACAATTTGTGTATTTTTTAAAAATGAATATGCCAAATTTCCAGAAATGTCACAAAATTCCCTGACTATTCCCAGACCAAGCAAAATCATTTGAGAAATTTAACGTGTAGGCTACTTTCTAAACCGAATGATTATATCAGAACACGAGAATTTCTATGAGCGAGAGTGAAAGGGCCCTACCAATTTTGCCGGGAAAGGTATTTTCCCATACCTTCCCGGTTTCTTTTACATGCCACAATCGACATGGGACCGACGGTTGTACTTTCTCTCCGAAGGAGGTTGTGTTACGGATTTTCATCGCTCAAGGAAATTATATCCACCCAGGCTGGGTTTGAACCCACGAACTCCCGAGTCCTGAGGTGAACACTTTATCCCAAGACTAATGAGATCAACTTTTCACATAAGAATGATCATTGTTTTATTTTATTAATTTAAGAAAAATCTTTTATTTATTTATTTGAGGTATTTAAAGTGCACTTTCTGAGCCTACTGATTATATCGACACACGACTATTGTAAACTAAATTAAGTCTAGAACCGACACAACACCTACCTAGCCTCTCAGACGTTAATTACATCACCGTGAAAGGGGGAACCCACATTTCACAAATAATAAATGTTTCGGACACAGAAAAACTAAAATTACAAAAATTATCTTCCCATTAACAGTAAAAAAAAAAAAAGTTAACAGAAGATTTGGTTAAAGTATATGTTAACAATAATATGTTTGTATTTTATAAAATTTCCCTCCATTAAAAATTGGACTTTATTCTTACTTGTTTGGTTCGATATCACTTCTCTTCTAACCATAATATTAAATTAAAATCTACAGCTTAATATTTTTACATTTCATAGATACAGTTTGATTAGCTCTTTTCATTTCCGTTAAAATATATGTACAACTATCCCAATGAATAAATAAAAATGGCAAGTTATCGGCTATAAAGCAGTCAATCATGGCGCCCAAATATTGTACAACTCGTGGTTTTTTCTTTGAGACGTGTGTATTATTTCAATCACTTATTAAGACCCGCCCTTCTGCTTCCAGTGTCGAAAATCAAGAGCCAAGGGCCGATAACCTGTTATTAAACTGCAACCCACTCCATAACCAAGAGGAGTGGAGAGGGAGAGAGTGTACCGAGGGATGGGGGAGGTGAGGGGAGGACCAGAAACATAATGGCTACAAAATGCTCATTAAATTTAATGTAATTAGTTTCCAGTTAAAATTCACCTTGCGAATCCGCCCAATGAAGTATTTAATAACGCTTTGTAAGTAACTACACTATAATTAGGTAGTTCAAAAACGTTTCTAGGATTTCTAGAGCAAATAATTTGCATAAATAAGCACAGTTAAAATTCGAAGGTAGTATTAAATTGTAGCATTGGAAATTAAGGAAAAAAAAGAACTATGAATCGTTACGAAACATTATGTTAATTAGTGAAATGACGTGACCGTTTTAAATTTGGGTTCTTGTCTTGGAAACAAAATTCTATAAATTAAATAATAGATACCCACCGAGGCAGTGCCGTAAACAGAACATTTACGTGGTGGAGAGTGCGGATGAGCAGTTTAGTAACTTAAATTGCAAAATGCTAGATAATAAAAGTGTTTTACTATGTATGGGCTATAAACCATTATAAATCCGGTCAAGGTAGAAGGTAAGCTTTAACTGTAAACAGTGTAAATTGAGGTTTTTTTCATTCTCATAAATCAACAAAGGTAAACCAAAACACTGATCTAAAGAAGATCGCTAATGGCACATATTAACCCACTTCTGAACAATAAAATAGTTAAGAAAGATCTCTTTAACATAATATTACTTTCTCTCAACCCCTCAGTGAAAAAGTATCGTGATCCCATCTATCTATCTGTTTTCTATGCCTCTGACTAGAGCCAAAACCATTTTACCTACCGGGTTTAGACTTGGTATCTAGGGTTTTCATAAAGTTACCTTAAGGGATTTCTGGAATTAGATATCTAATCCTAAAATTAAGGGTAGTTTAATGTAGGTCAGAAAGAGAAAAAATCGATTTACTAGAAAATTGCTTTAGCGATTAACTTTTGTAGCTAGGACCTATTTAACATTACAAACAAAATGGCGATTCTTTAGTTCCCTTAAAAAATACTTTGAAGCTACTTTACATAAGTGAAAATTTCCTATTTTTAACATGTCTCCGCAACTATTTGAGATATTATATAAATTATAATTGTAAAGATGTAGTAATATTAAATATAAAGCTGTAATATTTGAAATATTTTTATTGAACCAATAGTTTCTGAGCTGTAAGCAAATATATGTATATATTTGTGCTAAAGTCTTTGAAAATGAGATTGTTACGCTATTTGGTGGACACATATGTTTCTGTTTTCTCCCTGTTTCTGCAATAGTGTATATAATTTCATTTATACTTTTAAGTGGAATGTTTCTCTAATAATGTATATTATTTCGTATCACAAATTTTACGAGTTTTTAGTAAATATCTCTATTTTAAAATAAAAGAGAAAGTCTTTGCGGTGCACCGTACCATTTATTTTTTAACCGTATGGCTTTGCAAGCATCAACGCTTGTTCCTATGTTCGAAAGCTTCCTTGAGCAACGCGTAGCCATCAAGAGGGCAAACTTTCTCCATTAAACTACTTTAAACCTAGCATAGACACACCATCCAGCTCCCGACTGTTAATTCATCACTTTGAACTAAAAAACCAGTATTTCAACATTCATAAATATTTCAGCCATATCTGGAATCGAAGCCGGGACCTCTCTCTTTGTAGGTAGGTAGGTAGGTAGGTAGATACAATACTGACTGAGCTAAGCCATCTTAAAACATAATCATTGCTAAAATACAATCTCAGTGACCATATTACAAGCTGATCAAATGATTAATTCATCCTTTCATTCCAAGAAAGCAATAGTACCGCACAGTATAAATTATCACTACTGTCGATAATGCATCATTTCCAAAAATACATCCCCAAGGCCATCGAAATTCCAGATTGCTTTGTAAGAAAATAATACCGTTAGTGGGTAGTGCTTCAGAGTAAAATTCACTAAAACACTTCATTAGTTATCCAAAATACACATTTTTATGCATTTTTAGAATCAAACTTTTTACAAGAAATAAAATACTTACATTCTAATTCTATTATTCTTGAATTATGGCAGGGTGGAGGGTGGAGTGGGAGAAGAGGGTGGTAGGCTGATCATGTGGTTGTGTTGTGCTTGGTAACCTTTAATAATAAGTTATTAGATCTAGTTTCTCTCTCTATTCGAGCTTCGTGTTTCGTGTTTCTTAAACACCGTCCGAGTTACCCGCAAGATATTTATATTAATGAGATTAGGGTAGAGGACGGTAGAGTTTTGAGAAATGTACCCTGATTTTAATGGAGGGAGAGTGTAAAACCATTTAGAATAAACCTCATTCCATACACCCGAAACCGCTAGGTAATACCACATGAATTACTTGTTTACTGGAAAAATCGACAATTCATATCTAGCGTGTAATTAAATGAGTACAATGTCTTTAAATATTCCTTTTAAATATTGTAATAAGCCAAATATTATGTGGCCCAGCGTCTATCTTGTACCTTATTAATTCAATAACGTGTCAGAAGCTTATTTTAACAGCCCAATTTTCTTATGAAAAATCTCTTATCTGACAGCTAGAAATGTTAATAAATCTACGTTAGGTCAAGTCATGTGATCCACAGATGTAATTTTCTATATAGGCCTATATTACCAATACGTATAAAATAGCGCCAATGATCTAGTAAAATGTTACCATTGTTGACCTGTGTTTGTAATTTTCAAAAGGCCCTTCACCTGAAAATTGGACTGTTGATGTGCTTCACTTGTTTTAAGATTTTATTAAAATTAGTTGTAAAAGGGAAGGGAATTCCCATATTGTCATTACCTTATCTCGACTGCATCAGTGAAATAATTAATTTATATGAAACCTAGGCAGTGGCCTGCTGTTATCCGAGTTGCAGCGTGTTAAGTCTGGTTCGTTCTTAAAAAAAAAAAGTTAAGGCATCCGCCTCGGTCAACGAGAAAGTATCATTCGCTCTCAGGTCACACAGCTTAAAAAAACAAAGGTCTATGTATATTTCTGAACCCGCTTCTATATTCTTTTTAAGCTTATACTTCCTTCCACCCTTCCCCTACAATAAATCTTTGTCATGTCAATAAGAAAGAGGGAAAAGAAAACTACGAAGTTTCTTATCTCAAGATAAAGAAGAACGCTCACTGGTAGCTCCTAAATATCTTTAAAAAAAATTCACTTATGAGCCTATAAAAAAATTGCTGTATTTGTTAGAGGAACACTAAATTTAAAGCCCTTTTTTACCCAGCTTGTATGTATTCGTAAAAAATCGTTGAAAATGAGCTAATGTCACATTTTCACATATTTATTTATATTAATAAAACTCCAACTATTAAAGTTGCCAAGGAAAAAGATCCCTGTTGGAAACTCTCGACTTTATTTTGGCGAGAGGCTATGTTTTGAAATAACGCATTTATGAATAAAATATTGCGTTGGAGTTCGTCTGCACAGCAATTTTTCGCTTATCGAGGCTGCTGTGTGTGTTAAGAAATATAAACTCAATTAGTTGTACCTAGAGACAAATTGCTCAAACTCTTCTGTTTGGAGACCTCAACACCCACATCAAGAAACCTGTCTTAATAGCATCCATACAATCAAATACTTAGTTCAGTAAATCATTACGTAGACTGCGGCTTGGCTCTTTTATTTTTTAGCACACCATCTTACTACCCGTTCCGGTTTATGAGTTAAGGATGAGAGAGGTTGAATTTAGAGTAAGTATATCCGTTTTAGCGTGTAGGGAGTGTGTTAAAATATTTGGGAAAAAACAGCCTTCAGTACTCTCGACCGGGATTCGAACCCCGAACTCCCTATTATCGGCAACCTAGTCTAACACAAGTGTGACGCCTTATATCATACGGCAAGCGGAGCAGGTGGCTTCGCTATTGAAAATTCATAAAAATTTGAAATCTGTTTGGTAGAACTCGGTGAATTGCTGTGTGAAATTGTTGCTTCCTTTTTTAATATTTTTGAAATTTGAAATGTTTTGGGCGCATCTTTTGTTTACAAGCTTTAATTTATTAAAAAAATGGTACGGTGCCCCAAATACACGTTCTCTCTTTTTGATCTTAAAGTAGAGACATTTACTAAAAATTTCTGAGATTTATAAAATAATACACATCATTGAAGAAACACTCCAACGAAAAGCATAAATGAAATAATATACAATATTACAGTAATAATGAGTAAAGAGTAACATCTCTGTCCACCAAATTTCATATTTCAATATACAAAATAAAAAATAGGTTTGTGTATAGCTTAGAAACCATTTGTTTTATTGTAGGCCTATATATATATTTCCAATAAAAGAGCTATATATTATTATTAAGTTATCACATTTTTACAATTAAATTGTTTCGTATCTCAAATAGTTACAGAGATATGAGTAAGATTGGAAATGTCTGCTTATGTATTTGTAGGCCTACCTTTAAATTAGTTCTAGGGTGATCTGGTGTTCTAGGGGTAAGGTGTCGGACTTCTGTGCTGGAGGTCCGGGGTTCAATCCTCGGTCCCGGCACAGATTTATCTGATTGCCAAACCCTTCCTTCACCTCTGACAAGACCGTGTATTAATCACAACTTGTGAATGAGGGGAATGCCAGGACACCACCGTGGTTCGGATTCCACGTTAAACTGTAGGTCCTCCATTTCATCTCACAATCACCCTACCATTACACATTGGCGTGTGCGTATAGCCCGAACGGGTAGTAGGACGTGGTGCCAATAATAATAATAATAATAATAATAAATTAGTTCTAATGAAAAAAAGAAAATTGCCATTTTGTTTGTAATATAAACAGCGTCTAGATACAAAATTTAATCAAAATAGTTTGAGCGAGTTTTGAGAGAATCTATTTTTTTTTAATAATTGTTTTTTTTTGCCTTTCCGTAAACTACTCCTAATTGTAGGGTTGGATATATATAATTCAAAAAACTCCTAGGCGGAAACCTTATGAAAAGCCTAGAGTCCAACTTCTAGCCCGAACGGTAAAATGGTTTCGGCTATAGGCCTAGATATAGAAAAAGAGACAAACAGACGGAATCGCGAAAACAACAATTTAGTTTCAAGACCCGCCTCGGTGGCGTAGTTGGCTAACGCGCTAGTCGTGTTGCGCTCGACTGCTGAGGACGGGGAGATCAAGGTTCCAATCTCGGTCGGGTGAACTGGGGTGGTTTTTCCAAAATGGTTTTCCACTCTCCCTCCACGCAAATGCGGGTTCACTTCCTTTAATTCAACCTTCCCAATTCCTAATCCATTAGCGTATTTAGTAATTAAAAGCGTATAACCCGAACGGGTAGTAAGACGCGGTGCTAAATATTATTATTATATGTTTCAAGGTGTCATAAAACATAGATATTTATCAAAATCTCGAGTTTGATTATTTTGACGATCACAATACTTCTTATATTGTTGCTGAAGTAATCGGTCCGCGTTGGGCGGCAATTAAAAAGTTGCGGATTTTGTTATGAGATAATTGGTATATATATATATATATCCCCGTGATCGGGCGCCAATTATTACGATACGGAATTATTATGCCCCGTGATTGGGAGCCAATTAGAGAGATACGCGTCAGCGATATCTCCGATTGAATTGATAAAGTTACATTCTCTCTTACGAGGGGTCGAGAGAAATTAAAAGGGAAGAAACAAATTGATTCGGTAGAACTCCAAGACTAACTGCCGAAAAAAAAATCTCTTAACATTTTAAGTGTATAGATGTTTTTAGATCATAAACCAATGTATAAAACCCTCCTAATTCATCGTATCCAGCCTTGCCAAGTGATGGTAACAAAGCCAGGACCTCCGTGTCAGGACTGAGGCACTTTCCAAAGAGGGGAGGAGGGAGGGGAGGGGGGTCTGTCATTAATCCTACAGGTCGCTATTAGTGGTTAGCAGACTCTTCTCTGAACTGGCCTCTTCGGGGCAAGAGCGGCTCGTGTACATTACAAGGGGGTGGGGGTACAACGGCAAGGCGTGTTTTATTTAATAAATTATCCTCAATTCAGAGAAAGAAAGGATTAATCGACGACAGGATTTATTAGTTTGCAGTTTACTTTACAGTGCACTTTTAATTGAAAGGGTCAGTTAGAAAATAAAAACTTTTCTCGATGGTCAAAATTGGTTACATCTTTGTTATATTATTACTGTTATTTTACAGGTATTAATAGTGTGTGTGTGTGTGTGTGTGTGTATTTATAAAGTGACAGCTGCAGATCACATAAAGTGACTGATAATCTGATTAAATCAGCAAACGAGAGCGAAAGAGCCTACCAATTTTGCCGGGAAAGGTATTTTCACACACCTTCCAGGTTTTTTTTTTACATGACAAGTAATCGACATAGGGCCGATGGCTTTACTTACTCTCCGAAGGAGGTTGTGCTACGGAGTTTTATCGCTAAAGGAAAATCTATTGACCCCGGTTGGGTTTGAACCCACGAAATCAGGTCCTGAGGCGTGCACTTTGCCTCAACACCACCGAGGTCGACAAATGACTGATGCAAGAGTATTATATAATGTTACTCTTATAACTGTTAGGTTCTTCCTATGAAAATAGAATTATAAACATGTGCATTTAATAATTTTATCCTAATTCAAATGACGCCCATCACTCTCGCAATATAATGGATTGTTAATATTGGGAGGGTTGAGGTTCTAATCCCGGCACCGAGGAAGAATTTTTGTATTTTTATCCCCCAATTTAACTCTATATGATTGCGGATACACTTTATTAAATACTACTTTCCTCATCACCCCTGCATTAGTGTACTGTATTTATGTCCCGAACGGGTAGTAATACGCGGAAACAAAATAAGATAATTATATATGAATATCTACTACCCAAGTGCAATAACTATTAATTGGGTTGAGGTGTATGCAAACCTGAATGTTACAAGCCTCAGCTCTGACAAAGATCGTTTAGCCACTGTGATTCATGATCAACCACACCTGAGACACTTTTGAATCCCGGTCGGGTCTTCCCGTAGTGTGACAACAGACTAGTGCAATGGTGATTCGGGTGTTACAGGTCCTTACTGAAAGAAGTGTAAGGGGGAGAGGGACTGGTGGTGGTGGTGGTGGTGGTGGTGGTGGTCGTATAGTATTAGGGGAGAATAGTCACACCACTTTAGAAATGCGGCCCGCGCTTACTGAAAATGTGGCCCTTATTGTACCCTGGAGAAGAATTAAATGGAAACCCTCGGTGGAAAATGTGAGATGGCTAATGATTTATCAATAAAAATTTGTATAAATATATACATATTTATAATGATAGGTTGTTTTATGAAAGTGTATGCGCGTGCATATTTCATAATACATTTTTGAGAGATTAATAAACTTTTTTGGCAGTAAAATTTGAAAAACTCTACCAAGAAAAAATTTAAATCTATATATAAGCATTAAAAGTAATTAGTGTTTATTAAGTGTTGTTTGTAGGCCTATATTAAGTTAATGTGATTATTAAATATATCTTCAGTCCACGGTGCAAACTGATAGTCATATTTGGCCCTCAGGATAACAAAAAAATAAGTTGTACCACCCTGGTCTAAGGCGTAAATGGCGTAGTAGATTACCGGTGAAGGAAGATTGGTGTTCAAAACTAAGGGTGGTTTTTTATAAATGGTTTTCCTTTATTCTTCAATGCAAATGCAAGTGCATTTTATATTCAATTTTACCTTCCTCATGCCTACCTCATTTAGTGTAAATACGAGCAAAGCCCAAAAGGGTAGGGGGACGAGGAGTGAGTGTGTGTGTGTGTGTATGCGCGCGCGCGCGTGAGTGTTGATATGTTTTCTATAGTCCAGTTCATTTTATTAAAGCCATACATTTCCACTACCCACTTGCTAGGTCTGTCGTAGCTTCATATGCCTTATAATCTAACCTAAACTAGGACAGGCAGCCGTTAATTTATCAATGTGAAAGGATAAACTGACATTTCACCAATGACAAATTTTAAGCCATGCCGGGAATCGATCCCGGGACCCTTAGCTGAGTAAGTAGACAAGCTACCAACTGAGCTAAGTTGTCAGATCATACACACACACTAGTAGTTTTATTTGAGTCCTGCCCCAGCAACCCCAATTATGTTCCAAAAAATGTTCCTTTAAGAATAATTTACTTTTTAAAAATTCCCTAGTATCTCCTGTTGAGGTACTACCTCACGCTAAGCCCCCCCCCCCCCCCCCCCATATAAGATACTGCCCCCCCCCTTCTTTACCCCACCAT
>CABFVZ010000664.1:29307-64633 GCA_902151445.1 Timema monikensis
TGAGTATCTGCAATAAACAATATTTGAAATATATCAATAATTCGCTCACCACCATTTCTTTATGAATATTCACGACCACCAAGATAAATCGAACCAAGTAAAAACAAAATAAAATCCACGAACTGTAAGCCCTTTTGGCGCCAAACCACAAAAACAGTAATTTTTTACCCAGACGCAACATGTGGCCACATATGAAAGGGCGGGAGGTTGAGAGGGGCTATATGGGTGGGATATCAAGGGGAGGGGGTGGGAGGCTAAAGTTTAAGTTGCGTGACTCAAAAACAACAGATGCGTATCGAAGGGGCGGTGCTCCTCCCCCCCTTTTCGTCCATAGACAAAACCAATTTGCAATATTCACACACAATCCGTCACTACTTAACTTACGGCAACAAACATGTATCAACGATGATGATATGTTGGACAGATACTGTTGTCCGTTTTTCCAGTTTTAGTATAGAGTCAAGGGGGTAGGTTATGGCAAACCTGTTAGGGCGGGAATGGGATCCCAAGTAGATAAAAGGAAGGTTACTTTCGTCATACGCTGACACCTTAGCCTCACATCTCTTATCTACTAGACTGGCCTGTTGAAGACGTGGAGATCGGGGTTCAAATCCTAGTCTTGTCCACTGAGGGTGGTTTTCCCCCTCTCCTGTCAAGCAAATGCGGGTAGATTACTTCTAAAATTCTTACTTCCTCATCGCTACCCCATTAGAGTAACTATATATGCGTATAGCTTGAACAGTTAGTAAGACGCGGGGATAAAAAAAAATTGGGCATAGAAAAATTGGGCATAGAAAAATTGTTTTTTCCTTTCCATGGAAATTGGAATGTACACCAAATCTGGCGGTTTAAATTCTCTTAGGCCCTACAAGTGATGATAGGTCAGCATTTAGAGACTTTTAAACGCCCTAGCGTTTTGTGCCACTGGCAGGATTTAAATTGAAATATAATGTATTCTATTCTATTTCATGTTATGTGAAGAGGAAATTGAGGACCCTTTCAAGAATAGATGGAGGCAACCTCCCAATTCTGAAAACTAAACGACCAGCGAGTAGGTCTTGCAAGGATGCAGGTCCTCTTTGTGACACAATAGAGAACATATTAGGAAATCGTTCCAAGGACCTAGATTACCACCGAAAGACACCAAACGTTCCCGAGGGGCACTTGGTAATGACAAGGAAGCGGTGACCAATCAGGGCCACTCGTGGCAAACATGGCGCAATAAATTACAGTAATAAGATAATGAAGAGGGAAAAAAAAGAGGGGGAGGGGAGGGAAGAAGTAATTTGAGGCTGTGACGGACTAATGAAATGGTATTAGACTGGGGTCACATTAGCATCAGGATAAATACGAGGAAACACGTCTGGAGACCCTGAAATACGAAGAAATGGGTCTGTTAAGAAAACATGACATCCAGTAGGCTCTTTTAGTTTCATAAAAAGGAAAATATGGGGGTGGTAAGGGAATAGCTCACCCAAATTGTGTTTTGGGTTCAGCTTCAAAATACAGCACTGGTTTGAATCAAATATAAATCAGAAGATTATGAACGAGAGAGTGACCAAAATTAACCATTTTTAATAAATAGCCCAAATCAGTGGGCACAAGAAGTAAAGCTAAGATCATCCAGTTTGATTTGCCGGTGACGTAAAGGTAGAACATTGAATCTCGAACGGGTGGACATGGTTTTTTATAAATAGTTTTCTCCTATCCCTCCACGCAAATACGGCCACATTTCCTCTCAATTCAACTCGAGATTCCCCAGTCACCGGTGAACCAGACAAGAGAAGATTGACGCCTGTGCCCCACCCACCTGGGTTTTAGAAACTATCTTCTCTTACATCATGAACAAATGGGTAATCGACTCTCACATTTTACTGCTCCCCTAAGGAAATACAAGCTCGATAAAACGTTTCTAACGACACAATTAAGTGAAAAATGACAACGTTAGCACAGGAATCAAACCAGGGATCTAGACTTAAGAGCCAATACTTTACCACTATGTCATCATGGCTTACCTCTTATTAAGGGCCACTTTTCACTAGTTTTTTTACTGAGTCTAATTGTGTTAATTGGTGGAACGTATCAACTTATAGGATTCTCAATGCTATCTACAATCCCAGTCTATGAATCTCATCTAACTTTAATGCTGCCATGAATTATTAATTAATTCATAAGTATCATTAGATAATACCTGGTATTTGTTCACGGGATTAATCTTGATACCGGAATTAATTTAAACTAAGTGAAAAAATGACAACCTGGCACGCAAAGACAAAAGTTCAGATTGAGATTCTCTGTCAGTGTTGTCATATTTAATTTACTTGAATTTAAATCCAGTACCTGGACTGGTCCTGCGGACAGCCATGACGTGTCGATTTGTGATACATATGAATTAACATAATATAACGAGTCTCATTGCCAGAAGAGAGCTTCTCACTTCGTTAAAACGAGATTCGCGTTCGTAAAGGTATCATGTCTAGCGCGGAGATACGAGATGCACTTCTCTGGTGGCGGCAGTTCCCTTTGCCATTATTTGATAACTTCTGCACGGCTGAAATAATGTCTACAATCGATTGGAGCTCGGATCTAAGTGGCACAAGCCTACAAAATAGCTTCTAGCTCACCAGTTCACTTTGTCATTGGCTGATAACTTCTGGTCGTCGAAATAATGTCTACATGCGATTGGGGCTCAATCCTAAGTGGCAAATGCCTACAAAGTGGCGCCTACCTTGCCGATGACAATGATGGGGACGTTGAAGACCTGCATCGTCCAAAGGAAAGAGACGGGTACCAGCCCACCCATAAGAGCACTCGTGATACCCACGAACGTCCCGACGAATAGCGCCGCCTTCTGCGCCGAGGCACCGTAGTGAAGAGTCAAAGCCGCCACGGTCGCTGTCTGGATGATGAGAAACAGGCCTTCACCCCACGCGCTGAAACACAATGCATCATATCGGTCACTTCACGGAGATCATAGTTTAACTTCTGATATAAGGGGAAAGATTAGAAGGGGGCACAGTTGTTCTAGTCTCACTTTGATCTGGAAGATGGCAGGATCGTGACCCACTGGCAGCTGTTTTGCAGCATAATACAGCATCCACAGTAGGTTTTACGTTACCTTGGACATTGGTTGTGCCATTCACACCCCTGCTCCCCAAATTAAACAAATGGTTTAAGGGGTCAGTCAACGTTGGCCACATCGCACTTGGTGGCGTCAATAAAAGTTGTTTCCATTATACCTCTGAGATAATGCTGGTGCATTTACTACCGTATCATTCCTACTTCATTAGTTTAAGTATTAAATGAGCTTTATATCGCATAACAACTTTTTATTTTTAAGCAAACTATGCAGTTTGAAATCTTAATTTGTATTATAAGTCTATTTTCCTTTTTTTAAGCATCACGTCTTACTACCCGTACAGGTTATACGCCTATGTACTAATTATATTAATGTGTTACGGGTTAGGACGGTTTTCATTTAAGTAAAGTGCACTCAAATTTGCGTGGAGAGTGAAAAACTATTAAGGAAAATCCTCCTCAGTGCATCCGACCGGGATCGAATAACGATCTCCCCGTCTTCGGCAGTCTAGGCTATTGCGAGAGTAACACCTTAAACCAAGCCACCACCAAAGCAGGTTTATTTTCATTTGAAAGCAAGTCAAACACCTTCGGTCAGTCTGTAGTGCATACACTTATTGAGCTCAAGAGTCACTGGTTCGATTACTGGCATAGCCAAAAAATGTATCACTATTGAATTTGGGGATTCGTGGTGAATAATTAACAACCAAGGGACATGGTATTATGTTTGTTACAGAAATAAAGTGAGTTTGTAAGTAGTGTGATGATATAACAGTTCGGTTCAGATAAATAAATAGGTTGAAAGGAAGGTATGCACGGTTTATAAACATAATATAGTAATATTTTACTTAGTTATATAGACATTAAGTAAAGCAATTATTAGTTGTATATTGTTTCTTGATTAATTAATTAAGCTGATTAGTTAAATAAATTTGAATAGGGAGTAGGCGAAACCCCAAAAAATATACTATTTTACTTTAGGCAGTCAGGATCGAATCCAAATATGTAGGTTATTTCTCTAGCCCCTTAGACACGGAGTTTGATCCTCCGCAACTAATCCCATCAACGTCACTAATCCAACTCATTTAAAGAACCAAACTATTGAAATATTTGATAATGTGTAGGGATAGTCTATAAAATGTCGCTTTTAAGTTATAACATATTCAAATAAAGCTTGATATGCAATTCCTTCGATAGTGATGTTTAGAGGGTGGTATCATAATCTTAGCTAGGCGCGCTTGAAGAGCGGTATATCCTTTAGATATCGATCTAATGTAAACCGCAAGAGCAATGTTAAATTTTGTATTGTGGTTATTTTTAACGTGTTTTATTTCTAAGTATAGGGTTTTATGGGCAAATGATGTGAGAACAAATTAACATTGTGAAGTAAAAATTACTAGACTAAAATAAACTAACGGCAATTTCACGTGTAATCAAAGTATGAACTAACCTATACATTTTTTTTGACAACGTTTGAATACGAAATTGTACTTTCTAGGTCATGTACATACCTCAGGCACGGTAAAAGGTCAACCCAATATTAAAGACATATGAAAGGTATAAGGGAAAAAAGAGTGATTATCACATTACATGTATTTCACAAGACAATGACTTTTATATCTCAAATCCCATAAAAACCCAAGCAAATACTTTAATTAACTTAAACTTAATAGAGTCCTCTTTTGAACTTAATCTCAAGTACGTTATAAATATCTTGTGATTGTTTGACAGATGGAAGCACTTACTCAATTTGAGTTAAGATTGGACTTTCCCCCTTTTCCCCTGTATTCTTCATATGGCTGACATGTAGCTTTACATAATTTATTTAAATATCATCATATTGTCTGTTGTAAATTAAAAAAAGTAGATTATATTTCGAGAATATATTGTAAAATAATATTTTCTTCAGATAATCTTAAAATCATCGGGAACAATATTCGTAGCTAAATTACTACAGGAGTGTAAAAAAGTTAACCAAATCAAACTTTTTGATCAAAAAGAAAATCACCTCCCAGATATCGAGCGTGGTCCTGATTGAGATGAGCTTCAGGAGATGACCAAACTCCAAGACTCGTGTTCTTACACCGGCCAGTTCAATATTTATACATTAAATTTAATCGGGCTGTCACGGGGAGAACATTTTACAATGTACCTCAAAATTAAGGACAAAACATTCACATTCTCTAAACCTAGAATTATTGATAGTATTGAAATTAGAGACGAAGTCGGAAATATCTTTTTATTATTACATTAAATTGTAATTTGTTTTAGAGCTCTATTACCGCTTAACAGACCCCAGAACATTTTGATTATCCTAACAATATATTGTGATGAGTACAGGGTATGTAACTCATTATTTTGTAACTTTCTTAACTACCCGGTATTTTAATCCCTTTTTGGAGCAAATATCTTTCCAATCGACTTGTTTTCAAACACCCTAATTTTTTTCCACCGTTATGTAAGGTAAGAGACCACGCCTCAAATCCATAAAAAAAAAAACGGTAAAATTATTGTTTTGTATATTCTGAGTTACAGGCCTACATTTCTTGATATCAAGCGAGATCAAAATAACTTAATTACAGCGTAATAGCATATTTTTGCCCGACTATTCTGTTCATAATTTCCAATCTAATATCGTTATTGCCAGTTAAAATTGTTCCTAAATATTTCAACTCATTTACCCTGTCAACTGATATGTTGTCCGAAGTAGGTAATCTACAAATCATCGTTTTCAATATTGCTCTATGTGTGATCATATACTTACTCAGCGTTCACTTCTAGACGTATTCCCTTACTAGCCTCTAATAAACTTTCGGCACTTATTTCCACTCCTTCCTTGCTATTTCCCAACAAATCTAAATCATCTGCGTAGCTTAATAGATCCATTGTACCGTTTAGTGTCTATATATAAATGAAAAAAAAATAGATATAAGGTTTACATACATAAATAAATATATAAAAGATTTATATATATATAATATATATATATATATATATTAAAATTCATATAAACAGATAATAAGACGCGGCGCTAAAATAATTATAGAACTATTGATTTTTTTTAAATTAGCACCTCGTCTTACTACTTGTTCAGGTTATACGCATATAAACCAACTAGGCTAATGAGTCAGGGATGAGGAAATATGAATCTAGAAGTGTACCAGCATTTAAGTGGAGGAAGAGTGGAAAACGACAGTACATCCGACCGGGATTCAAACTCTGATCTCCCTGTAATTGGCAGTCTAGTATAGCACGAGAGTAACGCCTTAGACCACGTACCAACCTAAGCAGGTATTATTTTACTAAGATAAAAACTTAATATAAAGCTTTTAGAAATGTATAGAAAATTAAACAAAATGTATATACTGAAGTAATTTTATATTTATTTGGGCCAATTTAAGGTTTTTTCATCATAAAACCAGCAAAAAATAATATGCACCTTAACTCGCACCCCTTCCCAACTTACCTTTGTACAAACACTGGTACAAAAATAAAAGTTATTTAAATTGGGGATGTAGGGGACGCAAAAAGGTCGGTGCTTTTTGCGGTTATTACATCAAAACATTCTGTTGGCCAAAATAAATAAAATATTGTTTCAATAGAGACATAAGAGTTTAATTTTCTTTACATGGTGAAAGCAACAGTTGTTGTCATGGACATAGAGAAATTCTATGAGAAACTTTTAAATTATTAGATGAGAAACTTTTAAATAAAGAAAAAAAGTTGTCCCTAAATTTCAGTACACGTTTGGCCAACAAACATTCAAGAACTGTTAAGCTCACCATGGGAAGAAAATTAAACTCTATATTACTAATGGATTTTTCTTAATTTGTGCCAAAAATATGTTTCGAGATAAAAACTGCAAAAATACTCATCTTTTCCCGCGTCCCCTACATCCCCACCTTAACAGTCTTCATTTAGAAACCTTGTCCCACCCAGATTGTACTTCAACAAATCTCAGTCGCGTGTCAGAACCACAAAATACTTGGAAGACAAAGGAACAAGGGCCGGGACCTCACTCACCCTTAGACTAACCCCAGATTACATGCTCGCATCCACCTATTTCTCTCCACCTACTCCTACTTTCAGACACAACCCTTTCAAAGTCATTTCGAGCGAAGATTGTGCTAGGAAGGAGTTTGATAAGAAGTATAAGATTGGGAGGTACCTCCCAAACAACAGTACCTAGATACATGCACATTAAAAGTACAAATGATAGTTAAGTTAAGTATTTGGGGAAGTACGAAGGTCGCTTTCTAAATGCGAAGTCGAAGCGCAGCTTGAAACATGAGAATAAAAGTCGAAAAAGAAGTTAAGAATTTGTCGTTGTCACATAGCAAAATGATATTGAAATGTGTCATATTTTAAGAGATATTTTAAATTTGTTCAAAATAGATCAACATTTTTTATTTTTCCTTCGAAACGTTTTGAAGATGCGAATATTATGGTGGATGTCAAAGTCCAAGCGAATGAGATTTGATCTTAAGATGCGGCAGAAAGAAGCACGAATAATTTTAGTTTTTATAGCATTAAATTGTATTTGTCAAAATAAATCAAATATTTCTCCCACAGCAACATAGAGTTTAGTTTTCTGCACATGCTAATATCAACAGCTCTCGAATATCTGTCAAGTGAGTCCTGGAATTTTGTCAAAACTTTTTCTCTTTATTTAAAAAGTTTTGACAAAATCCCAGGACATCCTTGACATATATTCAAGATCTGTTGATATTAGCATGTGCAGAAAACTAAACTCTATGTTGCTACTGGAGAAATATTTTATTTATTTTTTCCCAAAAATTTATATTCTATAAAAACTGAAAAAATACTTGCGCTCCCATCTGCCGCACCTTAAGACTTAGACTTAACACCTTCTAGACACAGGGTAGTTATAATACGATTTACAAACAAAATGTTTTAGGACTTCAACTGGAGTCAAACAAGGGCCTCTGAATTGTATTGTTTTGAAATCATAGAAAAAATATTTACCATAATATAGTTCTTATTAGAGATGGGCCGAATCCTATATTTCTCGAATCCCAATTCTAACCTTTAAAAATATACAATTATGTTATTTGAAGAGAAAGTATTTTAAATTGCTAGTGAGCGCGAGTTTAGGGCAGTATTTTTGAAGTATTTATAACATTAACATTTTTTGGCAAAAATAAATCAAATATTTATTCTATAGAAACATAGAGTTTAGTTTTATACACATGCTAATATAAACAGTTCTTGACTATCTGTAATGAGCATAGTGGCGTTTAGTGCACATTTTTAAATAAAGAGTAGATGTCACAATATTCCAGAACACCAGTCTCAGATATTTAAGAACAGCTGTAGAGATTATCATGTGCAGAAAACTAAGCTCTATATTTCTTTAGAAAAAATATTTGATTCATTTTGGGCAAAAAATGTTTATGGTAAAAGCATTTATAAAATACTACCCTAAAATCACGCTCACTAGCACCCCACCTTAAGGCTTGGTACCACTAACAAATGCTATTTTGTTTGCCATGTCTATTAAGTCATAAACCACAAAGCGATCACCTTTCTAGTGAATTAATTATATAAATCATTTTTGTACTTTTGGGTGACTATTTAATCCGCCCAACTACACAGGTCTATATAATTCGTTTACAAGTTATATCGCCAGGGTCTTCATATTATTGTATACGTGATATTTTGTTTAGATTTTTTTTTTTTAGGTATATCGAGTTTCTCGAATACCATAGGATTTGAGGATTTCGAGGATTCGAACGTCCCATCCATAATTACTATCGATTACTTTGGTACAAAGGTAAGGCAGCCATTTTATAACACGTCTTCTACTATAATACCGCAAGAAGTTTCCACCAATCGCTTTCAAAATATTTTTGTGGCTAAACATCTTGCCACTATCACGTTGTTAAAAATGTCTTGCCCATGCATTTTGCCCTACATAATCCGCCATCTGTTACAAGTTCTTTAAAATTAGTGTTACCCTTTACACGCCAATAGTTGACCGAAGAACCCCGAATTTATTTACACATTCATCCACCAAGCGCTGTGATCAATACGTGAGTGCGAGAAGAGAACTGACACAACTGTTATTGCTTTATCTTAACTAATTTTTTTTAAACGATATTTATAGTGTGAACGTTTTCAAGATACATTAAAATCAAGTGATAACGTTCAAACTTGGGTAGGGTCACCAATATTCTCGAGTGCAAAATTTCATGTGTTTTCCAGAAGTAAATCCCATTTTTTCAGACATTTTTAGAGAAAAGTATTAATAAATAACATTTCATTTTTAATAAAAGTGACTAGAAGGGGGTCATGTAATTGAAATGGATGATTGGACCTTGATTGGAGAATATATGCATTCGTCACACATCCCAATACTTCTATGATAAAAAGGGGGCGAAGGGGAATATGTGTGATTAGTTCATTCGTTCGACTTTTATTCCATATTAACGTTTATTATTTAAAGATTGCCATTATATGTTCCCCTTGGAGATCTTACCTCAGTCGATAGCGTGCCTATCTACTGAGCTAAGGGTTTCGGCTTCGATTCCCAGCATGGCCAAAAAAAAAAAATCTCTGGAAACAGTAATGGATGCAAATTAAAGTTAAATGTTCCAAATTTACAAATATTTGTATAATTATTTAGTTTCTTTCCATACAAAAGCAATCCCTTTGTTTTACAGGGCAACCATACTGAGAAATCTCGGTTACATTCGTTTCATTTGAATGATTGTAAAAATTTCCCGAAAAAAAAAAAGTTTCCATCTCACATCTCTTTTCCTAAATGGCCCCGTGGTGTAGTGGTATGTTCACCTGACTACAAACCTTGCAGTGCCGGGTTCAATTCCCAGCTGGTACCATGGATATTTTTCCCGAAAGAGGAATCATTCTAACAGTCACCAGGGGTTGTCCTGGCTCCCCACCCTCATACTCACTATTAGAATCATCTCATCTCACGGTATATGGAAAGAGCCTCCACGGATAAGGATGTAGCCTACAATTAGAACATTCGGGCGTCCCCTGGGCAACGGTACATTAGTACTTGCCAATCTTTTCACTACTGGACTACGAGCGATGTAGCCCAGACACACGCACTTAAAGTCTGTTCAGCATAAGAATTGATTTCTTATAGGCTTTTTTTCCCTACCAGAAATCTATTATATTGTAGGATATTGGTAGGAAGAAAGACCTTTCAGAGAGTAATTCCTACCGTGAATGGAGTATACATCTTGCTCTTATAAAATTATTATAATAACAACGGGTACCGGTATGCGTGTAAATAAGGATGGTTTGTGTTTTTGGACTTTTTTCAAGGGGGGAGAGAGATGAAAAAATTATGGTAGCAGACGCGAGAGAAGCACGGTTCACTCACCAAACGAACGAATAAGGAAACACATTAAGGAGAAGCTAGATGGGGGTATGAGGGTAAGGGGAGGGTGATAATGAATGGGAGAAACACGCGCGCGCCTTCAAGACGGCGAAAGGGTTGTTTTAACAGCGGAACGCGGGGGTCGTCGTAATAAAGAGAAAAGGGGAAGGGGGGCTTAATTACTCCCCACCACTCCACTCGTGGGATGACAACTTCACCCGTCACCAAAGAGTGGGCGGTTAACACGCCTGACTATTTATCTATCAGGTGGATGGTTTAACCTTTAATGTAGACTCTTTATTAATTCCATTTGTGGGGGAGTTATGATTTTATTTATTATTAATATTATTATTTAGCACCGCGTCTTACTACCCGTTCGGGTTATACGCTTTAAGTACTAATTACGCTAATGGATCAAGAATTGGGAAGGTTGAATTAGAGGAAGTGAACCCGCATTTGCGTGGAGGGATAGTGGAAAACAATTTAGGAAAAGCCACCCCCAGTTCACCCGACCAAGATTCGAACCTCTATCTCCTCATCCTCAGCAGTCGAGCTCAACACGACTAGCGCGTTAGCTAACTACGCCACCGAGGCGGGTGGGAGTTATGATGAAATCACAAAAAAATCAATTATATTTACCTGCTCACTTGGGTTGGATCATTTATTTTTAGCCTATTTAAAGCATTGTAGATGTATATATATATATAACACTAACAAGATAGGGATTAGGAAGATAAAATTTAGATAAAATTTACTTGCATTTATATGGAGGGAGTGTGAAAAACCATTAAGGGAAAAAAACCCTCACCTGACCGAGATTAAAACACCTCCATCAGTAAACCAGACTAAATAAGCTTGACATTTGGACCACACGCTCACCGGTTTATTAATATAATTCAGGTTAAGTAACGTCAAGACAAACTAAGCGTTGATAGCTCAAGGTCATTCGGCCATAACATAAAATTTTACTGCACAATTTTAACACGTCTATAACTAAGACTTGTAGGCTATAAATAATTTCAAATATTTACAGTTATAAAGGGGTAAAACTTGTTGTGTGCTTTTCTCATACTATTGTTAGGGTAAGGTAATGATTTTATTTATCTGTTGGAAGTATTTAACGTGCACTTTCTGAACCGACTAACTGTATCAGCATACGAGCATTTCTACGAGCGAGAGCTAGAGAGCCTACCAATTTTGCCGGGAAAATTCTTTCCACATACCTTCTATGGTCCTTTTACATGCCACGATCCACATGGGACCGACGGCTTTACTTCCCCTCCGAAGGAAGTAGTACTACGAATTTTTATCACTCAAAAAATATCCGTCGACCTCGGCTGGGTTTGAACCCACGAACATCGAGTACTGAGGCGAGCACTTTACCCCAATACCAACGTAAACTAATTAAATGTATATATGTTTAGTATAACTAGACATTAATATTATGAAGTGTACACAATCAAATATTTATAATATTAATATTATTATTAATATTTCATGGAGGCTGGAGATGACGAAAGTATTATTTAAAGGACGTATATCCGCATTTTCGTCGAGGCAGTGTGGGAAACCATCTTTGAAGAACCTCAGTACACCCTGGAACGATTCGAACCCACAACTCTTTGTTCATCACTGGCCAACCACACAAGGCTATACTGACGCCTTTATCCAGGTTACCGGCCGTAAGGGCTAAGCTAAGTAGAGATACATTAGGTTAACTGAAATAATGCCAAGTATGATTTAGTTGAAGTTAAGAAGCTAAATAAAATTTAGGTTTAAGAGCAGAGATAAGTTAGCTTAGCTCAAGTTTATTTGTGTTAGTTTGTATAAAGACGTAAGCTATATGTGAGACAGACACGCAGCTTGAATGCTATTGGGCCTTTTTGCTATTTTCTAGAAACGATCCTTAAAAAAACGGATTAAGTTCTTCGTTAACATTGTATAAGAGTACAGACATTAAGTCCTCGACTTACACGGATACGTAGATACGCGGTTGAAGTACTTAGCTTTTGAATAAGATAGTTTTAATTTAAAGTAATAAGGTTTCGTTTTCTCAAAGTTTTATTTTCAAAAGCATAACTTGTTTAGCTTTAGTTATCTTTAAAACCAAACATAAAAACATAAAAATAAAAATAGAGAGTTGGGTCAAATCCGAATTTTAGAAAGAAATACAAACAGAAAAAAATTATAATTATGTGTCATTTAGAGGCGAATCAACACAAATGAGCGCGCGCTCGACCCGGTACAGTCTAGTTTACAGGCGCTAGGCAATATTATTATACGTTGGTTCCTTGAGTGCTAGGAAAACTTCTCATTATGACATTTTTATTACTATCGATAGGTTTGGAACACTTGCTACTAACAGCCTAATTTAATTGGTAAATCATAAATCATACCTATATATATATATATATCTGATATGTTAAAATACTTCAATACTGTAACCAAATAAGGCCTTTACAAATAAGAATCAAAGAATCACCATTAGCTTGGAAAGAGGATGAGAAAACCACAACAATAAATCACTTGTCAAAAACCACCCTCAGTTCACTGAGCCAAGATTCGAACCTTTGCCTCTTCGTCAACAACTATCGAGAGCTATCTGCTAATCACGCGCTCGCTTGCACAATTGTCAGGCGAAAGCTTTCGGATTTAATTAACCACGTCAGTCAAGGAAGGTCTTCTTTACACAACTGCAAGAAATGGGACAACGTTGACAACCTGAAATACTTCTCAGGCGACAGATTCCAAAAAGGGGAGATACATGGCAACACAGCTTCTGCAACGTGTCGATTAAAATGCGTCGAAATAGTCGTTATGGGTGGTGGTAGAGTGGGCACTTTTTATGTAACAGATAGGTATTTGGGCAACGTCAATTTGACTAGTAGGAATTATAAATATATGGATTTGGCACTTCACAATAGAATATTAGATGAAAATTAATACAATAAATCACCCAGCAGACTTAAGTTCAGTTTAAGTCATCCAGCTGAACGTTAGCTATTCCGTACAGTATGTCAGAGGTAAAACTATTTCTAAGTGAAAGTGGGAGCATGATAAGATTAGGTTAGGCTATGTAAGGTCAGGTCAAATCAGGCTAGCATTTACCAATCTAACTTCGCAGGGAAATCGCACTACAAGGCAACAGTGCCCATCCCAACTTGGGAGGGAAATCGTACTGTAAGGTAACAGTGCCCAATCCACCTTTGGAGGGAAATAGTAAACCTACTCCAGGGTAGAAGGCCTAGTGCCCAGTCTACCTACGCCCATCTTTATTAGCTACCTCAAGCCAAAATCTTGCAATTTGGTAAAATAGTCCCTTTATAGTAGGTCAAATGAGGCAAGAATAACTTTTTTTGCCTTTTGCCAACCAACCCAACAAACAATGGTTCACAGTCCGGCGCACACTAAATACAACGAGGTACTCGGGACATTACAAATCATCGAACTAAGACAAGAGAGTTCTCATCTCCAAGTAAGTGGCGGATCCGGGATAAATCTACGAGGGTGGTGGTTGAAGGACACCCAATTGAGCTGTCACCGACAGTGCCCACATCTGCGCGCCGGGTAGAGTAGGCCCTTCAACAAACAAACCACTTATACGCGCGAGCCCATGAACCACGGAGGGACTTATCAAGAGGAAGAAGACGTTCCAAGACAGCTGTATCGAGAACAATTAGGAGGGCCAATCGCCCAGAATGGACGGAGAGTGTCATCGAACATGATTGGTGTGTGTGGTGCGCGCCAGGGGGGGTCGTGGGGGAGGGAGTAGACCTTCCGGAAGGACAACACGTACGAGAGCCTGTGACGAATAATGTTAAGTGTCTTCTTCTAGAAAAAAAAAAAAAACAAGTTTAAGATGAAGCGAGAACCAGCCATTAGATATGTGCGGAAGAGTAGGTATGTGCATAAGAGAGATTTTAAAAAACTATTAAGGAAAAATTGTTAAGATCTTGGAAGGAAGTGTAATTTAGAAAAGACTAACATATTTTTTTGAGGTCAACATTAATAACATTTCGATAGTGTGATGTTATTTTATAGGTAACTTATTTATAATATACTCTTTACATCAAAAGTGTGACTTTTAAAAATATTACAAATATAAAACTTATTCCTAAAACAAACCAATAAGGTTTTTTAAATTTTCCCTCTCCAAATGGACTTATGCAAGTAATATTTATCAGTAAAAATGGTTCTATACCCTTAGTACGTTTAATACAAATGTTACTACGAGCGCGCTTCAGTGGATAGGATATATTTTCACAGTAGGCCCCTATATATATTACAAATTAATTTGAAACTAATTTTAAAATTTTACAACGTACACCAGCACAATTTAATACTTTTTATAATATTACATTGAAATAAAACATCCACGTCTTTATTAAAATAAGAGTATAATATCGAGAACAAAATATTATCTCAGTTAATTTGACTCTTAGTATTTTCTTATAATTTAAAAATTTTGTTTAGTCCTCGTAACCCTTTTACTAAAACAAGGTGACCTGGTGGTCTAGGGGTAAGGTGTCAGACTTCTGTGCTGGCAGCCGGGGTCCAATCCTCGGTCCCGGCACAGATTTATCTGATTTCCAAACCCTTCCTTCACCTCTGACAAGACATCTTGTGAATGTGGGGAATGCCAGGCCTCCACCGTGGTTCGGATTCCACGTTAAACTGTAGGTCCTCCATTTCATCTCACAATCACCCTACCATTACACATTAGTGTAAGTGCGTATAACCCGAACGGGCAGTAAGACGCGGTGCTAATAATAATAATAATAATACAAAAACAAAATTATTTCAATGTATATTAAAAATTACACGGTGGTACTGAAACGGACCGTTAATATCTTAATTTATGGGTTAGGTTTGGGTAGGGCGGTTTAAAGATGCTATACCCACATTAATCTAGATAAGAGGAGGGGGAACTCACTCACTCGATCGAGATTATAACCTCAAATGATCACCGGCAATCCATTCCAAGGAAAGCCTGACGCTTTAGGCCACTTGATCACCAATGCGATTTATGTTTATATTTTTTTAACACAAAAATCTATATCGTCAGCTTGAAGCAATGGACAAATACCCCTTAAGTCATGTTTGTTGAGCACCCTGTGAAAGTGATCAGTCGTGTTGTTGATAGCGGTGTCTGTGGGAACAGACAGTTGTGGAGTGGAAGGGGCGGTGATGTAGAGGTGGGGGGGGGGGGGNGGGGGGGGGGGGGGGCGTGGACCCCCTGCCACGGTGTTTCGCCACCCGGTGGCGCTTGTAATTAAAATTTATGCTCTCTCATCTTTCCTGCGCTTTATTTAGCGGCCATTGTCTTGGCGGTTATTGAGGTCACACACAGAACACCCCCACCTCGTTCCCCCACCCCTGAGTCATTCCACGACTCGTTACCGTCGTCACGAGTTTTCCCTTACTTAATGTAGAATAATTTATATATTGAATACTACTGGTGGAATTATTAAGGGGGGCAGCACCGGTCGCCGTTGATAAAAAAAAAGTATGATAATAAATAAGGCTCGGACGTGTATACACTAAAAATAAAAATCCCTGAAAAATTAAAATATGTCCTATAAATATTTTGTGATTAAAGGTTTTTCATACATAAGTTACTTGACAATCTTAGATAAATAGTTTAAATACCATATTATTTGTTGCATTAAAAACCATTAGGTCTATTTATTTAGGCTTTGCAAAAAATATACGAATTAGTTATTACTATTATTTTGTAAAATATAAAATAGTAATTTTTGCTTTTAATTAATTGTTTGTTTTAGAAATGTCTTCAAAATATGTACTATATGGCTTATATGGCTAATATGGCTAATATGGCTAATATGGCTAATATGGCTTAAACATGCCCTAAATTTTAAAAGAATCTAACGACAAAATTATTTGCTAAATTAAAAGCAAATGTTTGTAATCAGATCAGCTTAAACATATTATATCCTGTTCAGCCTGTAAATATATATTTTAAATAGGGTAACCTATGCTCGTGAAATAAATATACTTTTGTTAAGGCTATAGATCACTGTGTTTTCTTGTTTACTATATAGATAGCAGCACTTCCTTTCAGATTGAGGATTTAAACACGAGCAATCGTCGGTTTTTAGATGTGTTAAAGTCCATTTAAAAAAATATATATTTGTGATAGAAACCTCTATACACCTCAAAATATTCGTAATGCCAATTTTATAACAAAGAAACAAGTTTTAATTGAGCTAAAAAATTATGTTTGTGACAAAGGATTTGTATATTCTGTTTTTGTTTTTTGGATATCACCTATAGATCTCTGAACATCAAGTATGAGTGCCATTTGAACATAGTTATTATGAGGGGCCGTTCAAATATTAAGTAAGCGAATTTTCAGTCATATTTGAACTCCCTTTTGAATACAAAAATAAGCAGAAGCATGAAGTCCCATCTTGCTTAAATTATGTGTAGACTTTTTTCTTTGTAATTTATTCATAGAAATAACTATTTTTTCAACTCATTTATAAACTGCTGGTAATTATTAACAGAGAGGTGTAAATTAATTGTGCGAAATAATTAACAATAAATATTGTTGTAAACTGGATTTAAATTTATTGTGCATAACAGGTAAGATTAAAAAAGTTATAAAATTATTTTTTAAATTCTTAATTAAAGCTACACATAATTAAAATTATAAATAAAGTATTATTAGTGATTATATGAATTATTGTAGTTATACAAAAATATAAGCTGCTTCTAATCTGATGATCACGGTCCATACACCCCCGTCTCGATATTTTTAATTATTATGTGTCCATTTGGGGTGGCTGTGTCACTGCACCATTCTTTCCCGTCTCTCTCTATATTTAGTAAGCATTATTCTGACCTCTCCTCTCCCCTTGTCAGAAAAATAAGCAAAGCTTGAACCCCCATGCCCTAACGTGCTTACGCAATACTTGAATACCCACAAGAGAAAATGTCTTGTTCAAATTAAATGATACTCAAAGCAAAATACCGAGAATTGATGAGATTACGATGTATAGATAATTAGAATAAACATATCTACTGTAGCAATCTATGTAAAAGCTGAAAGTAGATTTTTCCGGAAAAGAAAACACACTTTCAGATGATCTTGAAAAGTGCACCGTGAGACCAGAAAAATCTATAAACGAGGAAAATTTCAAAATGAGGCTTCCAAATGGCAGGGTGGGGAGAGGGAATTTGGATTTAGAACAATTTAGATGAGGTAGAAAATTAAAATCTGGCAAGAAGGTAAAGATACAACTCTAAATAATCATAAAAGACTGAAAAATTTTAGAATTTTAAATGGGACTCCAGGAAATATGAGGGAGGGGTGGGGATACACATAAAAATAGCTACAAAATGTCGTAGAAAATCTAAATTTGGCAGGCAGGTAGGTACATAGGTAGAAGGACAATGCCAGATAGCCAAATAAGTCTTCACATTTTAAATTTTACTATTAAAAGGATAAGAAGGTGGTTTAAAAAAATGCACCTATGTATTTTTGAACCAACGGACAGAGAGCCTTGAAATTTTAAATGAAGCTTTCTTTATATAAACGGGCGAGACCTTTTTTAGGGCTTTTCAAATTTTTTTCCCGTAATAGGGTGGAGAGAGGTAGAAAAGTTTGGGACTCACTGACTCACTCATCAACGTTTTCCCTCAACCCTTGGGTCTGGCTATTTTAAATTTGGTTTGGCAGGAAGGTAGCGGGATTTTTCCATATAACCATACAAATCTAGGATTGGTAAATTTCAAAATGATGCTCCGGGAAATAAGATGCCTATAGTTCGAGAAAAAAAACCTTATTATATGAGTTATAAAATTAATATTTGGCAGCCAGACATCTTCAGATAACCAAATAAATCTTAAGAATTGAAATTTCTAATAGTGAATTGAAGAAAAGGGGTTGGAGGATCAAAATTCCCAAAACTAATACCAAACAACTACTTTCCAATGTGGAAGAAAATTGAAATTTGGTGTGCAGGTAAAAATACCACTTCAAATTAATATGAAGGTCTGAAAATGCTAGATTTTTATTGCGACTTTAGGAAACAGGGGTGGGACCAGAAGAAAAACACTTTTAGCTGTGGTAGAAAATTTAAATTCGGCAATAAGGTTTAAGGACCAATGCAGATAAACATAAAAGAGAATAGGAGAGGAAGGTGGGAGGTGTTAAATTTTTAAAAAATATGTTAGATGAGGCAAAAAATGTAAATTGAAATGTAGAGAGATTGTTACTTTAATAACCAAATAAGTGTTTAATATTTAAAAAGGGGCCCAATAAAGAGGGGAGTGGTAAAAACTTGAAATAATTTTAAGATTTTCTTTTCGGCGCGGAATTAAATTTAAATTTGCCGAGTTTGTAGCACCCTAAGAAAACCCATAAAAGTTGTAAAATTTGGAATTTAAAAATAAGGGGCAGGAAAGTGCTAATAGAAAAATAAACAAATACAAAAACTAAAGATTATTTAAAGGAGATCCATTAGCTTTGCGATATTTGCGATAGCAAAGCTAAAAACCAAATGATAAATTAGCGATTAGCTAGATGTAAATTCTGGCAACATTGCAAGGTGAACATGATGCTCTTTGGAATACCATGATGCTTATTATTCAATGTTTCTGTGAAGAGAATATAATGTATTTATGTTCTTTGGTGAACCATGATGTTCTTTTATCCAAAATATTTCTGTAACAATATATTAAATTAGTTCGTTTATTTTATCTTATAATCGTGCGTAGGTAAATATTGCGTTGTTAATAGGCTACTTTTGTTTGTGCAGCCAGCTTATGAAAAAATTTATATTTTGTCTAAAATATTTAATTTCCTTTAATTTATTAATAACCATGATTGGTATTTGATTGCCGTAGTTAGTTTAGCAAGTTACAACAAAGAACTATCGAAAAGTGGCCAGCGGGATGATGAACTTGATATAGTTTTGGTGCTGTTTAACCGTGCAAATAATGTCACACTACTAGTTGTATATATTTTGTCAAAAAACCTTTGTGTAGTAGAAAATTTAAAAATATTGACACTTACTAGCGTATCCTTTAAGCCTACCTTAAAATTGAGTGCTGAGAAAAATATAAAATGTGTTTAACATAAAAAAAAATCAATACTAAACCAAAATTTAACATTCTAGTGGATTATGTTCCTCACGTTTGGGTTTAAAATAAATAGTTCTGAAATTAATAAATACAAAAATGTTAAGAGATTAGTTAGGCCAGTAGTTATTTTAAAGTGTGTTTTCATTTCATAAGGTTTTTTCCACCCCGTATCATACTACCCGTTAGCGTTATAGCCTATATATACTATATATCAAATACGCTTTTTTGGTAGTATGAGGAAGGTAGAATTTAAATTAAATGAAGTTACTTTTTAGTCTAAGGAAAGTGGAAAGCCGTTCAGGAAATTAAAATCTTCAGAGAATTTATCCGGGATTCGCATCTCGACCTCCCCATCACCGGCAAAATCAAACAAAACGAGTTCGACATTTAGACAGAGAGACCGGCGATGGTATGAAATAGTTTGCATGAGAATGTTTTGAAAACAAACATTTATAACTTACTTAAAATTCAATTTAGGGTGTCATGTTTAATTAACATTGATAAATTACTATTAAAACAATCTCCCAATACACCCAACGGGGATTCGTACCTAAGCTTTGCCATCAACTGCGACCATGTGCGATGGAAGTCTAATGCGACTCAGTTAAAGCTGCGGGTATCAAATAAATTTATCTGTGTGAATACACCAATTAGACGTTTCTTTTCAACATTAGATGAAACTAGACACAAGGGCTAAGGAGTCAACCTCGTCTGGTCCGACTTTATTTTCTTTCTGGAAGCGGAAGTCTTCCACGTAAAGGCAACTAAATATTATCTAAATGTCTAGCTTTTTTATAATGTAGGATTCAGTTTAGTCGGTATATTAACGTTCTACTGAGCTAAGAGTCCCAGTTATGATTCCCTACAAGGCCAAAAAAAAGTTATAATTGGTTAACGTAATTAGTTAACGTCAGGAAACTAAGTACTGTGTGTTGGTTAGAATTATTATTATTATTATTATTATTAGCACCGCGTCTTACTACCCGTTCGAGTTATACGCACTTACGCTAATGTGTAATGGTAGGGTGATTGTGAGATGAAATGAAGGACCTACAGTTTAACGTGGAATCCGAACCACGGTGGAGGCCTGGCATTCCTGGATTGGTTAGAATTAAATTAGTTTGTTGGTCGTATGCAGATATAATCAGTCGGTTTAGAAAGTGAGCGTTAAATATCCGAGATGTGTACAAATAGAAATTATCTCCTCCTTCCTTACCCCAAAAGTATAAACATGCGGGTAGCCCGGACGGATAGTAAGAAGCGGAGCCCGAGGGTAAAAAAATAGTTGATGAAATGTGAGTTTTAATCCCCAACATTGTCGTACCGGACGAACGTATTTGGTGGTGGGGAGGGGGGAAGCGTCGTGGAGGGTCCCACAGTCTTTTTCTCCCCTGGCGAGAAATCGGATAATCACAGCGGATCCGATCAGCCCAAATTACCCGCGGCGGCGAGTGACCAAGGACTACCGTGCGAGACCTCTGGTCACGGTCCCGCGCCAAGAGTAGGATCCTCCTCGGACACGTCCAGAGCGGTCTAATGGCGCCGTCACTAATCGATCGGCGCATATGAGTCTTGTAAAAAAAACAAAACACAGTGGACACGAAACGAAAATAAATACATACAACGTGTTTTTATATACGTGTAGTGTTTACCGCTGATTTCTATTTTTTAAATAGATAAAAGGTAGTGATTATAGAACTCAAATAAACCGTATCTAACCTCTAAAATGCAACACAAAATCTCTCCAGCAGGGAATCGAACACAGGTCTCAAATACCCTTAGAAATTGTACGACAACGCTTCATAGTATCTACTTGGTATTCTCAGCAAATACTTGTGCACAAGTCTACATTTTTATTTGAGTATTTTACGTAAACTTCCCAAATACACAACTTATATCATTGGTCAAACTGACACATTTTTATCAAACGTTATTTGTTATAAAGTTCTAAAAAAAATATCACTAATTTCAGTGATAACATTTATAATAAATAATAATAATAGTAATTATTATTATTATTTTCAATGAACCCTCTCAATCGTAACTTAAAGATTTTAGAAAAAAAAAAAAAAAATTCAATTAATATAGATAGACTAAATATTCCTATTCTAAGGGCCGGTCTTATGACTTCTGGATAAATATTAAGCTGGACGATAAATATTTATATCTGGTCGTTAAGTTAAAAGTGATTCTTATGACTGTCAGATAGCATTTATCTGCCAGACAAAATGTATTTGTTCACCAGATTTTTATAGGGAGGTTTAAGTACCTGATAACTTTTATCTGAAAGTTAAAATGGTCGTTGCCATAGTGACGCGTTGTTTTTAATGAGGTTTCGATTATCAAAATCTGCTTTTAGGTTAAAATCTTGGTTCACGTAATTAGTAGGCATAGGTACAGGCTCCAACTACACAAAAAGTTAGAACATTTAATTAACACTTTTATACAAACCGACGAGCTATTTGTAGAGTTATAGTTAGTTATATAAGAATAAATTATTAAAATGTGAGAACAATAAATGAAATTTTGTAAAAGTTGTACCACATTTTGGCAGACACCGAAATTAACACTTGAAAAACAAACTAGCTTCTGCGCCCACGTGATGCCATTTGTTTCCTCGCACTCGTTTAGCCGCCAATATTTAACAAATGTTGAGAGTTGTAGCCACTAGCAGAATAGCCAGGTATTAGCGGCAGCACAAGGGTTTACGCATGCGCGCGCCAGTAAAAACCGTACCAATCTTGGGTTATATACATAAAAATATATTTATCCTACAGATAGCTAGCTATCCAGCAGATAAATTCTGTTCATAATATGCGTAACATATTAAAGTGGTTGATAACCTTTATCTGTTCACTAACTTTAACCTCTCGATAGCAATATATATCCAGTATTCATAAGAATAGTTGAATATTTTTGAAATTTAAAATTTTGAGCTTATAAGCTTTAGTTATTTTTTTTTTACAAAATGATACAAAAATCTATTGGTGAAAACAAAAGGAATCATTGTCGAAATGAATAGCTTAAGTTTTGAATGATAACGTAGATAAGTGCACAAGCATTAGCGTAGAGAGGGGATGGGAAAACCACTGATAAATCACAGGTGGAAACAATCACTAATACATCAAAACAAGATTCAAACCTCAACCTACTCGTCGGTATATTGCGAGACTGACCCTTAAAACCACGTGAGCCCAATGTGGATGTTAAATGGTTAAAATCCATAAAATAATTATTTTTTAAAGTCACTTGAATGAGACTCAAATAGTTTTTTTCATCCGATTCTCTCGAATTTGAAAGTTTATCCTCTTTATCTTTTTTTAATCATCTTTTTTAGACTCGCTTCAGTGGCCAAATGGTCTAAGGCAATGTGGCCCAAATGGAAGCCCGCGGGTTAAATGCAGCCCGCGCTCGATGCAAATGTGGCCATAACAGTATCTTAGAGGAACATTAAAGGGGAATCCTCGGTGGCAAATGTAAGATAGCTAATTAATCAAATCAAAAATATATATTAAAAATTATCATGATTGCACATATTTGAACAGTAAAGTATATGTAAATATATATCAATAAATATATGTATCTTCGGCCCGCGGTATAAAATGATTATAACATTTTGCCTTTTGGGATGAAAAGCGTTGAACCAGCCTGGTTTAAAGCATCACTCTCGTGTTTGACTGGCCTGCTGAAAACGGTGAGATCAGGTTTCGAATCCCGATCGAGTCTACTGAGGGTGGTTTTTCATAAATAGTTTAATCTATAATTCCACGGAAATGGGGGCAGATTACAAAAAATTCCTTTCTCATCTCTACCCCATTTTAGTAATATTATCATGTATTATGCGTGTAACCTGAACAGGCAGTAAGAAGCGGTGTTAAAAAAAATTCTTTCAGTTAATGTTTTGACCCATTAAGGTCATCTTCAACCCTTGTTTAGTTAGTGACAAAACAGTTTTTGTTGATGTTAGACTGAGACCCGGATTCCAACAATTATGAAGAAACAACGACCCGAAACCTTCAAGCAACAGTTAGGTAACATCCCAAATTGAAAATAAAACAACAGAAATGACATAAATGCATCAAAAATATTTTTTTCTTTATGTATTTAAGATAGCTCTAATGAGTCTAAAACACTTTAAAAAACGATACATTTGGTATAACTTAAACGAATATAAATTTGTTTAGTTGAAAAAAGAATCAAAGGTGGCACAACTGTGTCAAAAATGTTTTAAAAAAAGGAAATGAAAAAAATGGCACGAACGCGTCAAAAATAAGGAAAAACCACATAGATTTGGGATAAGCTTAAGCGAATAAACTGTTTTAAATACTAGGGTGGTGGACGTTTCTAAGTTTCTCTCAAAAATAGCAATACTAAACTAGTTGTGTCAAATTTTAACTCACGACCATTGGAATGAGTTGTAATCACCAGTAGGCTAACGAGGCCTACTTAAAGAAATGTTATGAAACAATTTTCACAAAAACAAATTTCTTATATGAATGATTTATTTATTAAATACTGTACGAAAAGAAAAAATATTATTATTAACCAAAAAAATCCAAAGCTCGATGGTGTTCAAGTTAAAAAAATGCGTTAGTAAACGTCCTTATTTTTTAATCGTTGTATTAGTACATGACTTTTAAAATAGCTTAGCTCTAAAAGAGACAAAGTTCCCTAGATGTTAAGTTTATTATCAATGGGAAAAGGGAAGCCCCAATTTCACTTTCAAGGCTCTGGCTTGCCAGGAATAGAACAGGGGACCACAATATCCAGTCGTTTTACCGATCGTGTTCCGGTGTCATACTTCACTTTGTCAGCCATTCCTGCCTTAGTTTGAAAGAAAAATAAAATTACAATATGAGAACATCAAGCTAAAACTACTATCATTATAGTATTGTATTTGATATACTAACTTTTGTCAGTCGCGTAATCCTTAGGCTACGGCCACGCTTGTGACCTCGCCGCGATTTTGGCTCGCCTTTATTTCTTAGTCTAGTGGCGGTCCGCATCAAAATCGGCTAGTGGATTTAAGGAAATATGACTCACGCGGATACGAAAGTTATTATTAAAATATAGCAAAATTAAGTTTATTACTGAGTAAACATCAATTTGAGCTTTAATGGAATTTTTTTCCCAGGCAAGTCAAAACGTTTTGCTTCTCGGCTAAAAATAATCATTCTACTACACTAGATTACTTTTCCAAAAACTTCGTGGGGGGGAGGAAGGAGGGGAAGTATCACGGGCCACGTGCAGCCCGTGGCCCACCAGTTGAATATCCCGGCTCTATGGATTAAACTTACGCTTGTACCGTTAATTGTACATAACTAGCGAAGGTTCAGAGGTCAAAATGATATTTAGGTTACAAATATAACCACGTGGATCATATTCGTAAATTCGAACATGCATGTACTATTATTATTGTTATTGTGTCGCCGATGCTACCCAAACTTATAGCGCATATTCTACCTTAAAATTAATGAAAATGACCCTGAAAACGGAGCAGATAAATACTAGATAGCTCGGTGATAAGAGAGAATTGGCATGCTAAGCCAAGCGTCTTTGGTTCAATTCTTACGTCCTAGCTGTAATTTTAAAAATATACAAATAAAATACCTTAAATCTTGTAAAGTACAAACGATCGCTCCAAATTTTAATAAACTGTTATTGGTAAGCTAATCAAAGCCATTAGAGATATTATGAAGTCCGTGACATCACGGCAACATATTTTTTCTAATTAGTTTATTAGTATTTATATTATTAATATATCAATTATTATACTAAAAATAAAACTCAGTGGCACGTTACGTAGGACCTGAAATCCTTCCCTTACTTAGGCTACGTGGGTACGTGTATCGCAGTTTGTTAAACACTGCTGTAACAGATCAACAGCAAACCGGTACGACTTTAAAGCCGCAGAGCAACCGTAACGAAACGTTCGCTCGTATTTACAGAGAGAGCTCTTTGTCGCTGACCGCAACTGGACGCCTTTTGATTTTGGCCACCCAGGTGGACACGACATCCAGAGGTAAGTTGACAACTTCACGATTTCTTTCTTACAGTCCTTTTTCCACGACCATAAAAAAAACAAAAAAACAATGATACTGGGATAAAATCAATTTCAAAAAATCACTTTTTTCTTCCTTATCAGGGGCACGATTAACACAACATTTCTCTTCCTTCTCATTAGTAGATACAATAAATGCGTTGTTTCTGTTCTTTCTCATCATTACGATTAACGCAAGGTTTCTCGCTAGTAAGATGGTTTTAAGGATTATGAAGGCTATATTTAGAGGAAGTGGACTAGCATTTGCAGCCAAGGAGTTGAAAACCACCATAAATACCCCCAACCAAGAATCGAACCTCATTCTCCCCATCATCGGCAGTTTAGTCTACTGTGAGAATAGCGGCTCAGTCCATACAGCCACCGAAGCTGGTTTCTAACAGTTGTTTTTTCTCATGAAAAAAACCACATGAGAGTTCATTGTTTACACACACACATTTATTAAAACTAAAGACTTAGATAGTGATTGATAATAAGAATGTTTTCTAAAATGTTATACACACATTTGTCAACAAATTACTATCAGAGTTCGGCCAGACTGACAAGAGTGCGAGCGAGCGCGTGATTAGCATATAGCTCTCAATAGTTGTTGACGAGGAAGCAAAGGTTCGAATCTTGGCTCAGTGAACTGAAGGTGGTTTTTGACAAGTGATTTATTGTTGTGATTTTCTCATCTTCTATCCGCGCTAATGGTGATTCTTATTTGTAAAGGCCTACTTAGATTACAATATTGACATATTTTAACATATCAGTTTTACAAATATATATATATTTAGTTTATGGTTTTAACAATTAAGTTAGTAGCAAGTGTACTAAACCTATAAAAAAGTAAAATTTCATGTCAAATATAGAAGTTTTCCTAGCACTCAAGGAACCAACACACAATAATATTGACTAGCGCCTGTAAGCTATACTGTAACGACTTGAGCGCGCGCTTAAAAATAGAACCAGTTCTAACTTTCAGTTTTCAAGCGCGCACGCTCGGTCAATCGCTCCAGTCTAAATATGTGAGACGAAAAAATGTTCCCCTTTATTTTTTCAGGAAGACGGTGACCTGGTGGTCTAGGGGTAAGGACTTCTATGCTGGGGGGTCCGGGGTTCAAACCTCGGTCCCGGTACAGATTTATCTGATTTCCAAACCCTTCCTTCACCTCTGACAAGACATCTTGTGAATGTGGTGAATGCCAGGCCGCCACCGTGGTTCGGATTCCACGTTAAACTGTAGGTCCTTCATTTAATCTCACAATCACACTACCATTCATTACACATTAGCGTAAGTGCGTATAACCCGAACAGGTAGTAAGACGCGGTGCTAATAATAATAATAATAATAATAATAATTTTTTCAGGAAAATTTTCATTCATTATTTCATGTTGATTAATTTCAACTGATTAAATTAATAATAACAGTAATAATAATTAGTTCTAGTTGTATTAGTATTAGTATTAGTACTAAAAAACACCTGCTTAGGTGGCCGCACGGTCCAACGCGCTACTCTAGACTAGACTGCCGACAACTGGAAGATCAGGGTTCGATTCGGGTGAACTGAGGGAGGTTTTGCCTATATGGTTTTCCATTAACTCACTCTACACACAAATGCGGGTGCAATTGCTGTAAATTCAACCATCCATATCCCTAATAAATTAGCGTAATTAGTAAATAGGCGTATAATCTGAACGGGTAATAAGACGCGGTGCTAAGAAAACTAGTAAAGACCCATTATGTTCATTAATCATACTTCAATTTTTTATCATCAATAAGTTAACTAAAATAATTTTAAGGTTGGCCCAATATTTGTCTCTCCCCCTATCCACGATGATTCCTAACTACCCCTCCCCTTCTATAACCTACTGGTCTCTTAACAAACTGTATTTTGAAGTACAATAGGCTCTAGGTGCCACCTCTACCATTTAAACCCTCTATCTCAAGCCGCCATCGCGGAACATTTTCCGATTCAAAATTTCCCGGAAAATTTTCATCTCTACTCCAGTCTGGCCACCTCTCATTACAACCAATGTGTTCTATTTTATTTTTTAGGTCGCTCGCTCGCCTAGTCTAACCCTACCCTTGGAACTTTCTTACTGTCTTATATAGAGGCCTATTTCTTTCATTTTGCTAAGCACAAAGTTGAAATTATTTTTATTTACTAAGATCTAAGTATTGCATTTTTTATCCGATATGACTCCTCAGCATTTTTTATTTTCAATGCGGTTCATATGATCAAAGGTGTTTCTTTTCCAAGGTGATTAGAAAAGTGTTAATGAGCCTTTAGCAATAACACACTAATGTTAGATTCCAGAGGAATATCTTGACTGATATATTGTTCACTGTTTTCTCACTTTAATGTTTAAACTAGAGGTTTAAGAAGATGTATTTAGCTTTGATGAACAGCAAATAATACCACATAAGGACAAGCAGTCTAAGCCTATTATACTTAGCATATTATATACTTAGCATATTACACTTACTTATACTTACTTCCTATAAGTGAAAATTGATAATCTGGTGGTTGGTTGAACAGCTTATATTAGAATGAAAAGGGAGATGAAGGGTGGCAAAATACGAACTTTAAATTCTTTCGCTCAAGTTTAAATTAGGAGGTAGCTCAGTGAATGTGTTCCTTGTGTACAGTACAAAGGTGATAATTCTTGTTGTTAGAAATGGTTTAAATAATATTATTGATGGGGGTGCGTTAAAAAAAAACAGTTCGGAAGTTTTTAGACTATGAGATTGACGGTGACATATCAAGATGCAAATCAGAAGGCTGCACTATTGTTATTAAGGTATGTTCTAGTGTGTTTTTTTTATCTAGCAAAAATTCTGATCCAGAGTGCTATTTCTAAAGTGGTTTTCCACTTTCTTTTCACGCAAATGCGGATACGCTTCCTCTAAATATAAAAACATAACCTTCCTCATTCATAAAAAACATCGAAATTAGTACGTAGCCCAAATGGATATAAAAACACTGTGCTAATATTTTTTATTAAAGAACCGGAACCAGAACTGGAACACTATCAGGAACCGAAAAGAACCGGAACCTTTATTTTGCTTTAACCGGAACCTTTAAAATGTTTGTTTAGAGAACAGGAACCAGAACCAGAGCCGATACAAATTTCTGTACGACTCCCTGCATTTGACAAGTGAAGAGGGTGGCCCTTAGTTGAACAAGAACATAGACTCGTATAGGAACCGTAATACATAATTTATAAGGAGAAAATAATACATATGATAAAATTAAATTATTTTAGACTCCTATTGAGATTGAATTTAAAAGTACACTAGAAAATCACGGGAATAGCCGTCATATTCCAACGATTTAAGAAAATACACATGACTCCACTTCATGTTCTAAGTCTCTGAGACTTGTACTCACCCTTCACCCCTCCCAAACATTCCCCCACCTCATCCTTTTATTTTTACTTCCCTACCCCTCTTTTCTATCAGACAACTCGCGGACTAATGAACAGCCATTCAAGCCACTGCAGAGGTTTGGCCGGCCACCGAAACCCTTTTCCTCCAACCCCTCCAGCTTTTTAATTAAACAACCCCCCCCTTCCCCCCACTACGTTTTCCATCTATGCAACTGTCATCAACTGTTCGACACGCCCGCTCGACATCATTCGGTCCAGAGGGGAGGGGAATTTATACTAATATTCTCTGATGAAGAAGGGTTGATTCTAAAATGATAACGAACCAAACCGGTCAAATAAAGTAAATTTTCGATAATCATACATTTTTAATTTTAAAAATATATATAAAACAGCATGGTTACGCGGACCAATGCGTCAGTCCCGTCAAGTCTATTTTATCGGTGATGAGGAGGCAGGGATTCGAATACCGAAAGGGATTAGTGAGGATTTTTTCCTCTAAATGGTTTACCACTCTAAATATTATAAAATGTTAATATATTTACTCTAAATTCTACCTCTTTCATAAAAATATGTGGATATCCCGGACGGGTGGTAAATTATGATGTGGGTTGGGTTGAGAAGGTTATAGGGAGGGGCGGGGGGACGATATAAACTTAATAAAAACAACTGAAAACACTGTTTGCTAACTTCAAGTTTTAAATTGAAATCCGTTCCATACTTCGCCTAGTCTATTATTTAGAAGGTGCATGTTAAAGGCCTCAATATTAACAAAATTGCTTATAACTTTTTTTTTTCTATACAAGTAAAAATTCATAAATATATTTTAATATATTGGTCTAAAAATCTCATCAAAATAATAATTCAAGTTTAGTTGGTTATTTAACAGATGTAAAACTCGATCAATAGTATAACGGTTCTTTGGTTTCAATTGAGGTTGCGCCTTAAGAGATCATCTCACCCCACAGATAACACATAACTTAGGTGGACAATAGTTCGAACCAGACATCGCATCGTCGTGTGGTTTTCCGCAGTCTTAATTAGAAAGAAATGGGATTGATACCAGTAAGAAGCCATGCTTAAATTACGAAATACTTTTTTTTTCATGATTTTCGACACACTCCTACGTAAGGTATCATAAGATTTTCCGTCTCCCCGCTACCCTTCCTCTATCTTAGGTAATTTTTTTTACAATTTGGTAAGTTAGATTATTCTAATTGTTTAGCTACTTTTAGACACAAGGATTTGTAATAAAGTCAGTGATGTGCAATTTTAGAATGCAGTAAAATTAGGTGTAACGCATAGGGAAATAAAATTTAAGTGAAATTTTATATAAATCATTAATTTATTTTTTTCTGCAAAAACTTTTGTTTGGATTTTGTCTCACGATAAATATGTTTGAGAAATCTTACGTACGATTCTAACTCTCCCCTCCCTCCCTCAACCACTCACAGAAAAAAAAACTTACGCTATTTAAGATCGTTTTACCACATTTTAAAATAATATAAAATAATCATTTACAAATAAAAATAAAACTATTTGATTGGTCTAAATTTAAATGTTGTCAAATGAAGAATGTATTAGACTCCAATTCGGTAATATATCTGGTTAAAACATAATCTTTTGTCCAATATCCTGACTAATCAGCTGTAAGATGAGCTCTCAATGAGCTCTCAAATAATTCAGTAGCCTATATGAGTTGCTTGTCTTTGTGCTGAAGAGTGTTTTAAAATTTAATGACAACTTTTTCTATCATTATTTAAGAAGTTTGTCATCAAATGCTGCTCGTGACAGATATCCAACAACTATCACCATGTGAAGAAAATCAAACTCTATGTTGCTACTAGAGAATTATTTGATTTATTTTTACCAAAAAAACTGCAAAAATGACCTTTTCCCGCGTTCTCGACACTCTCACCTGAAATGTGTTATTTGATGTTAAGTTAGTTTGTAGATCGTGTTCTGTTGGACGTCCTCTGCACAGAAAGTGCACGATAAATCAATAAACGTTCATATAAAATAAATCATATTTTAAAACTTGTCTAGAAATATGGAATGTCTTCTTGTATTTCCAGTTTACGTTTTTTTTCCCTTGGTCAAGAAGTCACACATGAACAGTATTACTACAAAAAAAAACAGAAAAAACTAATTCTTGTCCCTGTACCCACCCAAGCGGTCATTAATCCAACATAAGACTAATTACTCTCTCCACAAGACAAATAAAAAATGAAGAAAATAATATATATATATTTTTAAACAAAAACTTCTCCGGTGCTACCGGTGGTATAGATAAGTTTGTTAGGGTAGCCACAAGTGTCACTTGGCCAGACCAGATTACATCGCAACGGTAGTACCAACCTCAGCGGGAGACCACCAACGCGCATCAATAAACCAGTCAGGGGTTCACAAACACACCAACAGTTCGTAAAACTGAAATTTAGTTTTGCGTCCTCTGAAATAATAAAAGTCTTATTAATCGGCCTACTACAAACACCGATAGGGAAGCAGATAGAAGCACGTCGGTTTGATTTGTGATGAGGTTGGGGTTGTATGCAAGCTGGTCGTACTGAGGGGTTTTTATTTTCTCTAAGCGATTTACAACTCTTTATTCGCAAATTATTTTACACTTACTCTATATTATCCCATTTTCGTCCCTACCTTATTAATATATGGAGAGCCCGGACAGGTAGTAAGACACTTTGAACAGACTCCCCCTACTCCTCCAACAAATATGAGGTTATACAGTCTAAGGCAGCGTTTTTCATCCGGTGCTCCGCGGGAGTTAGTAGGAAGATCAGAAAGAAGCGAGAACAAAAATTTGACTGATAGAAATATTTTTTTTAAAAAAATAGCACAATTATTAGAATTTTAGCTATTAAACTTTTAAACACAACCTTATTACTCGTTATTTCAATGATAAAATCTCAACTTAAAAAAAGTGATGGCGTGCCGTTACTGCCGTGACCATTTTATCGGCGTGTGCCGTGAGTTTAAAAAGGTTGAAAATCGCCGGTTTAAGGCGTCAGTCAGTATCATAAGTGATCAGATGACACTGGTGGCTCAGAAATTAAGGTTCCACTCTGTAGCGAGTGATCCGGAGAGAGTTCCCTTGTGTGATTTTACTATCTCCCCTTTAAGATAGTGATGTCTACCTATTCTAAATTATCTACAGCCCTATGTGTTTAGCAGAGAAACTTAATAATTTAAAAATAAATGGTATGGCACGATCGCAAAAATCTACACATATTGTGTATTATAGCTTCAAAGAAAATTTTCGAAAATAGGTTTTTATAAACTACCTTTAAATATTATTATTATTAGCACCGCGTCTTACTACCCGTTCGGGCTATACGCACACGCCAATGTGTAATGGTAGGGTGATTGTGAGATGAAATGGAGGACCTACAGTTTAACGTGGAATCCAAACCACGGTGGAGGCCTGGCCTTCCCCACATTCACAAGTTGTGATTAATACACGTCTTGTCAGAGGTGAAAGAAGGGTTTGGTAATCAGATAAATCTGTGCCGGGGACGGGTATTGAACCCCGGACCCCCAGCACAGAAGTCTGACACCTTACCCCTAGATCATACCTTTAAATAAGTTTTACTCATAAAAACAAACATATTACGTTGTTAATGACAATAATCACTCTTTATCTAAATTTTACACTAAATTGTTCAAATATATTTAAGAGAATTCAATTAAGAAAATAATTTAAACTATTATATATAACACGAATTGTTATTTGTAAGAATAAAAACGTGTTCTTATTTATCATGAAAATGTAATCACAGATTCCCAGTTGGAATTCAATTTTCAAGGTCAATTTCCGAAACATTTTTATTAATGTGTTCAATTTTAAAAGAGTCAATAAACTTATTTCCTGGGTAAGTTTAAATGTCGATTGTTTGGCGGAAAAATACTTAATATGAACCTTTCAACATAAATAAATGTTTAACAATATTTTTAAGGTGGGATGGGAAAGAATAAGAGTTAAAGTGTTTTTTTTATAGTTTTTATAGCAAAATTTTGTTGATCGAAATAAATAAAAAAAATAAAGCTTCAGTAGATACGTTTAATTTAATTCTACACAGACGGTAATCAAAACTGTTACCAAACAAATGTCGTGAATATAACGGCATTTGCACATACATTTTTTAAATGAAGAGAAAAAGTATTGCTCAAACTCCACGACAATGCCCAAGACAAATGTGAGAGAATCGTTGAAATTTCAATACTTATAAAATTATACTAAATATTTAATACTCAAGCAATATTTTATTTATTATGGACATTCAATGATTATTGATATTAAAAAATAATGTTAATTGACGTTCCCTTCCTTTCTTATTCAAATATTTCAGATATCTTGGTGCCTATCCATTGCAAGATATTCCCTTTCAGTTTTGGAATGGGATTTTTTTTAATATACAGATTTAAAAGTAATTAAAACAATAATTTTAAATAAAATTTAAATAATTTAATTTATTGATAACCAATCAATCCCAATTATAAGGCATAGGATTTTTCTTTTAGCGCCGCGTCCTACGACCCGTTCAGGTTATACGCATTTATACTAATTACACTAATATGTTAGTGATGAGGAAGGTTGAATTCAGAGGATGTGTATCAGCGTTTGCGCGGAGTGTGGAGAGAAAACAAATAAAAAACTTTGTACACCAGATCGGGAGTCTAACCCCGATCTCTCCGTTATCGGCAGTCTAGTCTACTGCAAGAGTAATGCCTTAGACCATTCAACCACCGAAGCGGGTCAGTATGAATTAAAAACCAACAATAAACGACATTATCACGTTATCTGTTTCTCAAACGATATTCACGTTAATGTAACATTATTTTCTCGTGATTTTGTGGAGTTGTATATTAGTCTCAATGGATTCTTAAAGAGATTACACAATATACTTTTAAAAACTAGACAGCATATTAAAAAAAGCCCTTAACCAATCAATACCAGTGAGAGTAGGCACTTTTCACTTTGAGTCGATTTCGAATTGAGTTTGAATTAAAGCATCGCGTTTATTTCGAGTTCAAGTAATATGAATAAATGTTTGTACTAAAATTATTTCAAGTTATGTTTTTGCAATAGATCAATGCATACATCATAAGCGCAAATGCAGATTTTTTTTGTTGCTAAAACGTTTATAATCACAAAAATCTGGATTAAAAAAAATTAATTTATGAAATAGTATCTTTAAATCGAAACAAATTAAATAAACTCGAAATTTTCGAGCTATAAGATCAAAGATTTCAAGAACTCAAATTTTTCGAGTTTTGTAAAAAAAATCTTCGAGCCGAATTTGAAAAAGTAAAACGTGACTCAAATTTTCTAGTATACGCACAGCCCTACCAATAACCATAATAAACACCAAGAGCTAGTAATAAATTGGTTCGTGACAGACTTAAAAAACGAAGCGAATAAACCAATCTGTGATAGAAAAATCAAATCCATCATCACAACCCAATAGACAAACCAATCCCATTCCCCTCCACCAATACATGGTTTGTCACGTCAAAGAACGGGTGTGAAGTTTAATTTGCGAAAAACGCCAAATAATTGTTCCCCCTTTTCCGAGAAACTCTGTATAGTGAAACGAGAAAATAGAAATATTGTAGCTATAATATGAAAAAAAAAAAAGTTATCCAACAAATTGAGAGCTGGCCCCAACGTCTTATGTAAACCAGTCACGAGTTAGATTCGCTCCCCCCCCCCTCCCCCGCTTTTTATTCCTATAAACTAATCATGTATCTTAACAAAGTGTGGGACGAAAACCGCCTGTTATATGTTATCAAAAGTGGTAGGTAGGGTGTTGTAAATGGTGTTAGGGGACTTGTCACCATATTATTCATAATTAAGGCTCGGACTATGATGATTTAAAAATAATTAAAAATTCTAAAAAAAGGGGTGTTGTCGAACTGGTCCGATGGTTATTACAAAGGGGTGGGAGGGGAGGGAGGTTAGGTTAGGTTAGGTTCACCCACGTCATCTGTAAATAAATGCGCCGAACACCCTTTCCTTCTTGAACACCGCCACTTTTAGCCCGTTTGTGTCTTGCCCGCCTTAAAATATTTAAAACCTTCATGCACCACTAATTTACACCCTCTATCACTTAACATTGAAAACATCACTGCACACCACTCTGCAAACAACTTACAATTACTAATTGGGTGGTACTTCAACCATCGGACCAGTTCGACAACACCCCCCAGCCGCTACCTGAGAGCTTGCCATCAGACCAGTTCGACAAGACCCTTCGGTAGGGGCTCGAAAATTCCTTTTGGAATGTCTCGACCGTCTGACCAGTTCAACCGTAACCCCCCCCACCCAT
>CABFVZ010000664.1:68382-85447 GCA_902151445.1 Timema monikensis
CTTACTACCCGTTCGGGTTATACGCACTTACGCTAATGTGTAATGTTAGGGTGATTGTGAGATGAAATGAAGGACCTACAGTTTAACGTGGAATCCGAACCACGGTGGAGGCCTGGCATTCCCCACATTCACAAGATGTCTTGTCAGAGGTCAAGGAAGGGTTTGGTAATCAGATAAATCTGTGCCGGGACCGAGGATTGAACCCCGGCCGCCAGCACAGAAGTCTGACACCTTACCCCTAGACCACCAGGTCACCGAACGTCTTAATTGATCGCGCGAATAAAAGTTCGCGCAATCAAATACTTCTCGTTTGAAAGTACACTTAAATAAACGAACACAGGTAAATCGTTAATTCTTTCCTCTATTTCATGGGTTTCTAGACCTGTGGTATGCTTACCTCTAGGAATACAGGGCGTATTAATTAGGGGTATGCGAAAAATAGTTGAGTAAGGACGCCATTAATTTATACTCAAAGTGAACATTATATATATATATATAACTCAATAGGTGTTATTTTGAAACAATCCCGGTGCTTTAGTTAGTTATCAATTAATGTTTTTCTTCTCTTTTTATATGTCAAAGCCGAAAAGAAATTTTAACTGACACGTGACGTTTTATTGAGCAAAAATATATAAATTGACATATTTTGTAGCCTGACATGCATACATTATCAAGATAATAATTATGCTTGAGGAAGGGTTTTAATCAATTTAACACACCCTCCTTTTCAAGTAGAAGAAATATAGTCTTTAAGAAATCACTAATATGATTAGAAATATAGATTAAAAAAAAACTTTATTTAATTTAATTAAAATAACTCTTAAGGCACTTGAGATCAATTTTTTATGAATGAGTGGGTACACAACAAAAAAAAGGGTCAAAAAACACTTCTACTCTATCGAGATTGTTGATGGCCCGGAAAGAAAGAATATGGCAGGGGTAGAGAGAAAGGGAGGGGGCTGAGGAAATAATAAGGGTGAGAGATTTCCCAGAGATGAAGCCAAGTAGTCTGCACTATCGCGGGGTGTTTGTCTCTGTAAGTGGTGTGTTAAGATAAGACAGAGAGGGGGGTGGGATGGGGGATTCCCTTAAAGTGACACATGGTAGAAACACGAGAGTTGTCAGGCTTGGGGAGGGGGAGTGTGGAGGTGGGGTGGGTAGGAATGCGGACAGATAAAGAATGCGGTCCAGACACCAACAGACTCCAATACCAAGCGTTCTAATGCCTCTTTCGCCTCATACATTCTATACTACAATAATCTCCTGTTGGAATCGGCACCAAACTTAAACAAATAAACGAAATTTAGTTAAAATAAATTATATTAAAAAAAATTCAAGCAAGTAATTTCTTATGCGAGTAAAGGTATTTATTAGCTGTTCTCATGGCAAACTATTTTTTTTCGGTGAAATAAATCAAATATTGATCCAGAGAGAATATAAGCGTTTATTTTTCTTCACATGGTTATATCAAACAGTTCGGTGACCTGGCGGTCTAGGGGTAAGGTGTCAAGTCTTCTGTGCTGGGTGTCCGGGGTTCAATCCTCGGTCCCGGCACATATTTATCTGATTACCAAACCCTTCTTTCACAAGACGTGTATTAATCACAACTTGTGAATGTGGGGAATGCCAAGCCTCCACCATGGTTCGGATTCCACTTTAAACTGTAGGTCCTCCATTTCACCTCACTATCACCCTACCATTACACATTAGCGTAAGTATAACCCGAACGAGTAGTAAGACGCGGTTCTAATAATAATAAATAATAATATATCAACAGTTGTTGAATATTAGTCATGAGGATGGTTAATGTGTTTAGATATTTTTGAACAATTTTAATGAGCAATAACAATATTAGATTGGAAATTAGGAAAATAATACAATAAGTAAATGCATTGTATTACTAGGTCAGTAAGTTGTTGACAACTCGCCTCTGTTGTCAAGGAATGTAAAACTCAGAATATACAGGACAATAATTTTAACGGTTGTTCTTTATGAGTCTCTTAATTTACATGATGAAAAAAAAGTTTAGGGTGGTCAAAAATAAGGTGTTTAGGAAGATATTTGGACGAGAAGAGATGAGGATACTGGAGAGAGGATGATGTTACAAAATGATGAGTTATACATAAGTGCAGCAATAAACTTTCGAGTTCCTTATGCAAGAGAACAGCTATTTTCAACCTTTTTCTTAACTCACGACACACTGAAAAAGGCGCTAAAATATTCATGACACATCAGTTTATTTCAGAGATGGATTTTATCATCATTAAAAAAAGAGTATTAAGATTGTTTTAAAAAGTAAATAGCTAAAATTTTAATAACTGTGTTATTTAAAAATATAATGTTCATTATGGACTTTAAAAGATTTGTTGCATCAAATAAAAAAACTTCTTAGAATGAGAGGAAAAGCTATAATCAAATTCCAGGTCACCCTTGACAGATATTAAAGAACTATTGAGATTACTATGGAAATAAAATTAAACTCGTAAGTTTCTACATGATAAAGCTTTCTTTTTATTTTGCCGATTTTATTTATTTTTTGCTCTAAAAACTACAATAATACCGCACCCTTAGCTCGCAGTCCTTACCATCCTGCCTTTATCATGATAAGGGGCGTTGTTGAGGAAAGTATCAAGCTGTTTAGGAAGATGCCACCTTGTATATATCCTGCCGGTATTTGAACCCCAACCTAACCATCATTGACAAACCAGACAAAACGAGACTGTCATCTTAATTCACGCACCTGCTGGTGATAGTGAATTAGGGTAGCGCTCTTGCTAAAGGATAATGTAGCGAAGAGCATTAGGGTGCCACACAGAGATAGCTCTGGGCGATTTCATTGGTTCAAATCTCGATCACATGACTGCAAAAACACGGCCTTTTCTCACGTCTCCTTCCACCCCAAGTTCACCCTTCATATATCCTCTTACCCCCAACCAAACAACCAACTATCCATATCACAATGAACATTCAATGGCCTTTCTTAAAATTCACCCTACATCCCTCTCCACCTAACCAGCCAACTATCCACAGCACAATAAAAATGCAGTGACCTTCCTTAAAATTCACCCTCCACATACCCTCTCCCTCATTTCATGAGATAACATCACTCACTGATAGCAAGTGCTGGTATAAGAAAGTAATAGCTTAAAAAAAACAGAAAGAAATAAAAATAATCTTGACCTTGTTGTTGTTGGTGTAAATTAATTTGAAACCTGTGAGATTATCTCAACGGGAGAGAAAACCGATTCATCATAGTTTGGCGAGTAGGTCCCCTGGCAGGGGGTCCCGAGGGCCGCCCACAAAGGCCACGCCGACGTCGGCCACTCCGTTGAGAAGCTGTCGATACGGCCGCCTGATTGCTCTCTCATCAGCGGCATGATGTGGTGGAACTCCAGTGTTGCTGTACCCCTACCACCCCTCCTTTTCATCGGCCTTTTTTTTTTTTTTTCCAACTATGAAATGTTCATATAGTAATTTAGTCTATTCAACTTATAATGCTACTGCTGTATTTTTTTTAGATGCTTAATGTTATTAAGGGGGCCGCTAGACGAAACGTGGAAACCGTTTGAAGATGTCTAGAAATTTCGCAATGATTAAGAATTAATTTTTAGCAAGGATTAAAAAGGGTGTCTTGTCAAACAATATTTTAGAAATCTCACAATATTTAAGAATTTATTTTTTATCAAGATTTAAAAAGGGTGTCCTGACAAACTATATTTTAGAAATTTCACAATATTTAAGATTTTATTTTTTATCAAGATTTAATAAGGGTGTCCTGACAAACTATATTTTAGAAATCTCACAATATTTAAGAATTTATTTTTTATCCAGATTTAAAAAAGGTGTCCTGACAAACTATATTTTAGAAATCTCACAATATTCAAGAATTTATTTTTACCAGGATTTAAGAAGAGTGTCCTGACAAACTATATTTTAAAACTCCCCGACTTTTCCAGGTTTCCAGAGCCAATTTCCAACTTTTACAGTTATATTACCAACATTATTTTATCAAAATCAAAACTCGATGCAAAATATTTTTTGGCACAGAGGCCTACACATTCTGAAATTAAGTATAATTTATAAAGGAGTTTATAGATGTCAGCCTAAAGCGATGGTATATTGGGTAGTTAAATTTTAGTGAGATCATAATGAGACATCAAAAGTTAACCTTACACAAGAAGAGTGTAAAACTGTTGCGACACACTTTATTTTTATAGTTTTGTCTTCCTGAAACATAATCAAATCCTCATGCATGCACATTAACACTACTAAACTTTGGTTGAAGAAGTGCAGCAGAGTGGTGGAGTGTCAACATGTATAGCACATGTTGACTTTTAGAATTGATATTAGCCTATGTATGCTAAAAATATGGAGTTTAAATCGTTTCCCCCTTTATTCAGGTTGAAATAAAAAGAAACTGGTTTGGAAATCTTAACACCAATGATGTAAGGAAAGAGTGTTTTACTTTTTGTCTGAATAGATGCCACTATAAAAAAAAATTCAGCACATGCTTACTTAAAATCTGCAGGCAGTCTCGACCAATAATCTATGAGCCGTCTCGACCAATAATCTGTGCGGAAATGGATGGGTACAGTAGGAATGTGTGTAAAAAATAATATGAGTATTATTATTTTTATTACAAATAAAAAAATGTATAGGTATTATTGTTAGCATTGTTTTCTTGTTAAACTATTTGCTTTCCCTATCATGTTTTTTCTTAATATTAAATACATATGCATCTTTTTTGGTTTAATTGTGTGCATTTTTTTTCTCTCTTCTTTACTTAGATATTATTTCTTTATTTACTTCATTTTAATATATCCATTAAAGTAAAAAGCTATGTATGTGTTGAATGTATATTTATTTGTAGACATATATTAGTTTTTAATAAATGTAAAGATTTTTTATTATTAATTCCTTTGAATCCTGATATTACCGCCTCCATAGTCTAGTGCCAAATGTCCCAGAATTAATTCCCAGCGCTTCCAGATTCTAACTGCTAAGCTGTAGGTCTGGAATGGAGTCAGCTCGCAGCATTGTGAAGACAAATGAGGAGCTACTTGAATAAAATAGTTGTGGTTATGGTCTAGAAAAGTGAGATTAACTACCGAAGGGTTTGATGTGCTGAGTGCTGACCACATTACATTTTTTATTCACAAAAGTTGGTACTATAATCGCCAACTGACGACGGCTGCTCAGTCGATAAAACGCATTTCCAGGCTTACAGCATGGTATTTTTTTTTTAACCCGATAACAAAGCTTCACCATTCTGGCTATTCCTTGTTGCAGTTTATATGATGGAATAATTTCAGGTTGAGCGAGTTATCAGTACATCCAACCTATGGATTTCTATAAGCGAGTAAGAAAGAGCCAACACATTTTGATAGAAAAGTACTTTCACATACCTTCCAGGGATTTTTAACATGCCATAATGGATGTGGGACCAGTGACTTTACTTCCCCACCGAAAGAAAGTGTGCTATGGATATTTATGGATCAGTAGAAATATGTCAATCTCAGCTGAACCCATGAACATTGGGTGCTGTGGAGTGCACTTCCCCCCAAGCCTACCAACGTCAACTAAGTATAAATATGATCATGCATTATTAATAAGGGTTTTAAGTGTAAGAAAAGATAACTTGGCCCAAATAAATACATTATTATTGTTACCAAATCTTAATGATGACATTATGTAAAGAAAATATGTTCATGGAATTCAACTTAAATACACAAAGGAATATTTGAGTAGTTATCCGATAATGAAACCAGATATAAATAAACTTACTCTAATAATAAACTATTATATAAACTTCAAATAACCTTGTTTTTAATTTGTTTAAATAATTATAGATGCTATATTGTTATTACCAAATTTCACCTCTAAAGGTAATCTAATCTTACGGTGGAGATGTAGGGGATAAGAGAAAAGGCAAAGGTAATAATTGCAGTTTTTATGAAATTTTTTTTGGGTTAAATAAATCAAATATTGCTTCAGTACAAGCATAAGAGTTTAATTTTCTTCATATGGTAACCTCAAAATTTCTCGAATATCTATCAAGGGTGTCTTGGAATTTAATGACAACTTTTTTTCTTAGTTTAAAAAGTTTGTCATCTATGCTCATGAAAGATATTAATGAAATGTTAGTTCACTATGTGAAGAAAATTGAGCTATGTGTTTCTACTGAAAGAATACTTTATTTATTTTGGCCAAAAATATGTTTTGCTATAAAAGCTGTAAAAATACTTACCTTTTCTTGTGTTCCCTACTATCTCATCTTAACGATTTTTTTGCAATTATTTTGAAATTGACTAAATCAAAAATGTTCATATTTATTTTGTATACTCATTGGTGTTAATAGATGATATATGTAAGGTGGTTTTGCCTCTTATACTGATTAAACCAGGGGTTGATACTTTTTAGAGATTTTTTTGTTTTATCTATTTAAAACTGGTATAAAATAATTTGGGATAAACCCATGGTAATAAAATTTTAATATCATAATCTCACTCCAACAAAGTCAGTGCTTCCGAAACTTAAGCCAATTAGGTACCCCTAGCCAATGAGCCTCTTCAGATCTTAACAAAATACAAAATAATGCCATAGTTTGATGTTTTAAATGGCCGTTCCAAATTTTAGTAAAGAACTAATGGTAAAAAAAAAAATCCACGACAAAAGAAATCAATGGCTTATGAAATTACATTAAAATATGCATTAATTTATCAGACCTACTGTTATCCAAAAATATTTACTAATTAACTAAACTCAATGGTGCATTGCGTACCTCTTGAAATCATTCACATACATCTTGGAGTAGCCTATGTGTTTCACACTTTGAGAAACATTGTTCTGGAAAGAACTTAACCATGCTGACCTGGAATAAATCGCCGACCCTTATTAAAATGTGTTCACTCTCCTCTCAAATTCTCGAATATAAAGCTAAAGGATGGCCTTATATATCCAACTCCAAATAGCTTATGACGGTATACACGTTTTAAAATTTTTCTAGGGAAGTACCATTCCAAATAGTTTATGGAGGAATTTAATTTATAAAACATTTTCTAAATGAGAGCCCCTAAAAATAGTTCATATGAGTATCTCTATCTCAAAAAAATTTCTGGGGAACTTCTAGAGGAGCAATTTTTTCTAAGTGTTTCCAGAAGAGGAGCACTCTAAAAAGTTAACCTAATTTTTTATAGGGGGGTGGGGGTGGAGGGAAGGGTTAGCTCCAAATAGCTTGAAGAGGAATCTAATTTTCAAATATTTGCCTGATGAGAAACGAGGACCGGACCCATCTTCAGATTGGGGGCAAAGCTCCCCCCCCCCCTCAATAAAAATCATAGATTGTTGTTCATTACCCTCCCCACCCCTTCACCAATAACGTTCCGCCACCACTATTGAAGTTAGGCTTGTTACCTGAAAGGGAAGCCCATATTGAACTGGTAGGCCACGCTGGATGTGATGGCAAACAGGTCAAGTAGGATGCTCCATATACTGAGACCTTTCGCACTTTTGTTCTGAAGGATTTTCAGGATCTGTGGCACCTTGACTGAAAAAAAAAAACAAAAAAAATATGTACAATCAGTATTTGGTAAAAACAATAAATATACATGAACATATGATTAGTACTATCCCACCCTTTGTTTGAAATTAACTTTTGGCATCAAGGTTAACCGGATTCTATGATAGCGTGGTTCTGAAACCGTGACCAGCGGACCACCGGTGGACCGCGGCGGAGTGCCAAGAGTTCCGCAGACGGGACCCCACGGAGAAATAAATATTATGTGAAAGAGCTAAAGAGTACCAGATTGACAAGCAGTAGGCCCACTAATTCTAATCTTTGTACCACACGTAGCATTACATGTGAAATGTGTATAAGAAACAAAAGCTAGTAAAAATGATGTATTTTACATGCGTTAGTAACAATCCCAGTTTTGGCAAGGGACAAGCAATTAATTAAATAATACTTAGCACCGCGTATCAACTACCCGTTCGGGTTACATTCTCAAGTACTAATTACGCTAATGGGTTAGGAATTAGGAAGGTTGAATATAGAGGAAGTGAACTCGCATTTGCGTGAAGGTAGAGTGGAAAACTATTTAAGAAAACCAGCCCCAGTTCACCCGTGTGAGATTTGAACCTCGATCTCCCCATCCTCCGCAGTCTAGCTCAACATGAAATTAGCGCGTTACGTTAACTAACTACGCCACCCAGACGGGTAAGGGGACAAGTAGACAGTATCTTCAGGTGGGTAGTCCGAATATGCATCAAAGGCTTATCAAGTGTTCTGCTATTGGGAAAAGTTTGGTCTAATGCATCACACTCTCAACAAGCTGGAGACCTGCTTCGGTGGCCGCATTGTCTAAAGCGTCACTCTCGTGTTAGACTAAACTGCCGATGATGGGAAGATCGGCGGTGAGTCCCGGTCGGGTGTATTGAGGGGATTTTACTCTAAAATTGTTTACCACTCTTGAATCACGTAAATGAAGTTACATTTCCTCAAATATTTTATCTTCTCTATTCCTAGCCCATTAGTGTAAATATGCGGATAGGTCGAGAAGGCAGTAAAACGCGTTTTTTTTTAAAAAAAAAACAACTTAAAGTGAATGACAGATTAACTTTAAAAGAGGTCGGGTGTTTGATAGAAAATGCTACCGCATAAACGTGGAGAGGTGTTGTGGCAAACCAACCCCAGTGGATCCGGTTAAATTCTAACCTCGACCAGCCAATCCCCACAAACGCAAGTATCCACGGTCTTGTTATGGAGGATACTCGGTAAAAAGAATATTACTCAAGTGATAATTGTTCCTTTCTTCTACAGACTAAGTTTCATAGTCAAATTTAGTACGCCTCAAGTGCGGCGCTACACTAAGTACATGACGACACCTACCTAAACCAGAATGGAATGGGCCAATTTCCTATGCGAGAACGGCCCATTCCATTCGAGTTTAGGTAGGTGTCGTCATGTACTTAGTGTAGCGCCGCACTTGAGGCGTACTAAATTTGACTATGAAACTGGCCCGTACGTCAGTTTGTCGGGCGTATCTGACTTTGCCCAACTGGAGTTATTGTAAACATTAAGAGTGTGTAGGAAATAATTTTTTTTAATATTTCATTACCAACATTAATATTAAACGTATAGGGTCGTCAATACAAAATCGAATAATATTCATTATTATTTCTAGCGCGAGGTAATTACTAAATTATTACAATATGTAGGAGATCTCAAATCTTGATAAAAAAAAATTTGACTCCATTACTAACAAATAAATTATATGAAACTAATGCTTAAGAAAAAGGGGAAAAGTTTCTCACAAAAAATAATATTTTGTTTCATTTATTCAGATGCCATTTAAAAATAAACCCTACCAATAGAACATGGCAATGTTATGGACTAGTTAGTTGGAAAGCTAACGCATAGATGGCAGCATTTAACAAGTTCGACTGCCCCGCTTCCTTTGATAACTTTGGCGAACTTAGTCTAAAAGCGGTCCACACTCGGTAGCTCAGCCAAAAATAATGATTACAAGCCGCCAATTCAAAACTAATTATATTAAACGGTATATTTATACATAATTTCCTGATGTTTGTGTGTGTCTTTCCGCACCCTCCAGAAGCCTTTATATGACCTAAAATTCTGAAACATTTGCACACATAGTGTATACCATCTCAAAATGTGGGTCGCGATCCCAAGGAGTCACGTATCTGAATGTGGGGGTCACGAAAAATTTGACAGCTGTAAAAGGTTTCCGAGTGCACAACGACCAAAGATTATCCAAAATCAAACGCGTAATTAATCCTAGGTGTTTCTGGCAGCGCTCGCCTGTGTTACATCGTGCGACTTCACTGCAGCCTTAGTTCTGAACACACAACAAATTATAATATATTTATGTTGAAAGATAAACACGAAAGTTTTGAACTTTTGTCGAAGCCAACATTTTGTACTGTTTGTACCACAAATAAAAAAATTGTTTTACCCCAACCCATCTTGAGTAATTATCACAACAACGCAGTCACTCAATTATCATAAAAAATTAAAGCGAGATTATTCCAAATAGCTTGGTGGGGCATCCAAATTTGGAAAATTTCTAGGTGAGAAACATTTTAAATGGCATAGGCCTATTTTTTTAAATCATAGCTTCTAGAGTGATCATTATTATTAGCACCGCGTCTTACTACCCGTTCGGGTTATACACACTTACCATGTGTAATGGTAGGGTGATTGTGAGATGAAATGAAGGACCTACAGTTTAACGTGGAATCCGAACCACGGTGGCGGCCTGGCATTCCACCACATTCACAAGATGTCTTGTCAGAGGTGAAGAAAGGGTTTGGTAATCAGAAAAATCTGTGCCGGGACCGAGGATTGAACCCCGGCCACCAGCAAAGAAGTCTGACACCTTACCCCTAGACCGCCAAGTCACCTAAAGTGATAATTTTGCCAAAAAATTCCTAAAAGAAATTGTCTATGAAAACTATCTGATTTAAAAAAATTGAAGAGGGCTACTATTTAAAATATACATAAGATCAAATATGAATGAGAAACTATTAAATGGCTTTAAACATAAATCTAACATTGTAAGTAACTCTGTTATGTTTAATCCCTCCCTATGAACATGACTTGGATCCACCCCTGAGGTAGTATATTAATTAAATTTAATAAACCTTGATTAATCTGTCGAGATATTATACGCAAACCAAATGTATGCTACAAAGTGGTACAGAAATAGTAAAGAACGTTGGCATTTAAAATGTTCAAAATTGTAAAGATCTAGTTGTCCCTTCTAATAATAATAAAAAAAAACTTTCTTCCTTTATATTACACAATAAAAAGGTAATGCTGAGATGATTAAAATTATATATATTGGGCGCCACTCCTAGAAACTAGGAGACAAAAAATTGATTAGTAAAAAATACCTTTAGCTCGACTAACTCTGACAGTGGCACGAAGACTCTTAACACACTATACCATTGGGTATGCTCGAGAACGTTTTCTGGCTGATGCTATGTTAATAATAATGACACTACCTTACTAACAACAATGATGTGCTGTAAATCTCTACAAGAGTTGAAGGAAAATATTTAAAATAAAACATGAACAATAATTGAAATAAAAATGGATCACTGAATAAACTGTACTAATTCAAATTACAATAAAAAAATAAAATAAACAGTTATTGAAACTTTTGTGGGTTATTATTTCATTGCTACCTCATCCCAATCCTACCTATGGAATTACAAGTAAATATAATTTATAATCTTACAAATAAAATATATTTTATTAGAGCTAATTTTAAATAAAAAAATAATCAGTTAAAAGAAAAGAAATTATTCTGAAAATTGACACCTGGACACGGGAATCAAAACCCAGGAACTTTGGCTTAGTAGTGGTCAGGGTCATTCTGGCTTAAAATATGAGAGAAGAATGACCATGGGAACGGGACGATTCCTGGATAGCTCAGTGGTAATAGCATTGGCGTACTAATCCAAAGGTCCTGGGTTCAATTCCCGTGTCCAGGTGACTTTTTCAATTTTAAGAATATATCTAGATGGAGTAATCCTCACGAAAAGCATAAATAATAACTTTGGCTATTTGATTCTTAAAATAAATTATTGTCGACAAATAAATAAAATAAATCAATGATCAATATTTATATTAATAATTTTGTAGAAATAAAATATTGAGTTTCTGGAAGAAGTGTCTGGATGTTATAAATTTATACTGAAAGATACTGTGTGTGTGCGAGAGAGAGAGAGAAATAAAAGTATATTTACAGTTATTATTATTATTATTATTATTAGCACCGCGTCTTACTACCCGTTGGGGTTATACGCACTTACACTAATGTGTAATGGTAGGGTGATTGTGAGATGAAATGGAGGACCTACAGTTTAACGTGGAATCCGAACCACGGTGGAGGCCTGGCATTCCCCACATTCACAAGATGTCTTGTCAGAGGTGAAGGAAGGGTTTGGAAATCAGATAAATCTGTGCCGAGACCGAGGATTGAACCCCGGCCGCCAGCACAGAAGTCTGACACCTTACCCCTAGACCACCAGGTCACCTACTATATTTACAGTTGAAGATTTGACTGGATCTCACCATCTCCATGTTGATAGCACAATGTCTAATATCTGTGTCCTTTTCTTAATTTCAACTCCTTCACAGTTTCAAGGAATAAACGGTTTCCAGTTATTCCCCAGACACACAGCTTTCTATGGATATATCCATATCTCACTTTAAAACTATTTTTCACTTTTTAAATCCAATTTAGTTGGGATCCACACAGGTTTCGTTCCATGTCAAAATGACCCTTAGGAAGAAGACCCAATCTTCTTCAAAAAGTGTTCCAGGAATCGAAATTAAAAATGTTTTATTTTTTTTCCAAGTCCAAAGAGAAAACTTATGTATTAAAAAACAAAAGATAAAATGTTGGTTATGGACTAGAGATACATATAAAGTAAAATGTAAATTTAATGTAAAGATTGAAAATATATGTCAATGAATATGAACAATGTTTTTAAAAAGAATTAAAAATATGTATTTACATCCGTTAAAATTGAAATGCGCGCTAGTTTGGAAGTATTTAAATAAATTTATTTTATTTTTTTGTGGTACAAAACCGTACAAAACTAGTACCAACACTTTGGCATAAAAAAAGTTCTAAATTCGAAAATTGTACTCCTGCATTAACTTGGAGTGACCACTTTAATATGCTAATTATTCAAAATAGGTGGGGATAAAAAACGTTGGCATTGACAAAAAATCAAAATTCTAAAGTTGTGGTCATTGTTTAATTTGGAGTGGCCAATTTGATATGCTGACTATTCAAAATGGGTTGAGGTACAAACATTTTGTTTGTGGTATAAAACGGTAAATAACTAGTACAAAGCTTTGGCATCAAAAAAGTTCAAAATTCTAAGGATGTAGTCGTCTCTTAATTTGGAGTAGCCATTTTATTATGCCAATTACTCAAAATGGGTGTGACTACAAAACTTTTTCTATGTGGTGCAAAATGTTATAAAACTAATACAAAAGTTGGCATTGAAAAAAAAACCTCGAAATTCTAAAGATTTAATCGTCTCTTCATTTGAAGTGGGCTTTTTGTTTGTAGTACAAAACGATACAAAACTTTGGTATTAAAAAAAGTTCAAAATTATAAAGTTGTAGTTATCCTTTAATTTGGAGTGGCCACTTTTTGTTTTAGGTACAAAACATTGGCATCGAAAAAAGCTCAAAACTCTAAAGATGCAGTGGTCATTTTGATATGCCAGTTACTCAAAATGGGGGGGAAACTTTTTATCTGTGGTACAAAAAGGTACAAAATTGGTAAAAAAACGTTGGCATCGAAAAAACTTCAAAATTCGAAAGTGGTACTCCAGCATTAACTTGGAATGACCACTTTGGTATGTTAATTACTTAAAATGGGTGGAGGTACAACCCTTTTTGTTTATGGTACAAAACTAGTACAAAGCTTTGACATAGAAAATATTTCAAAATTCTAAAGTAGTACTCTGAGTTAATGGATGCACTTTTTGAGATATTTTGGTTCGACTGTGGATGGGGTCGAAATGTATCCTTCACGAGCTGTTACATCAGGCGTGATGCTAGTGGTTTGAAGCTCATGGGCTCCAAACTTTAAAATAGTATTGCCGAAAAAAATTAAATATCAAATTAGGTGGTTTTATAACTTCCATAGGAACCTTACCAGTGACAATGAAGGACAAGTTCAGTTTCATCTGGTTTGCCGGTGAACAAGAGGTTATAGCTCACATCATGGCTGAGTTTACTGACAGAGTTGTTTTCCCAAAATTATTTCCCACTCTCCCTTCAAACAAAAGTAAACACACTTCCTCTAAAATCCTTCCTTCTTTATAAATATGCATCAAAGCTTGAATACCAGCCGCGTTAACAAATTTGGCTTTCCCAAAATGGGTTTTATTTCTCCCTCCACAAAAGTGTAGGCACATTTACTTTAAAATTACAAATTATTCTCACAATTAGTATAAATATATGGATAGCCAGGCCGAGTTGTAAGATGCGGAGCACGGGAAATCCTTGAGGAATACTAATTAATTATCATGGTGGCGCAACCAAAATCATTGATGCAAAGCGTGTTGGAAAGATTTCTCCGTCGTTCTTCACCTCCCTGAAAGAGAACAAGTTTTGCTCCAATGAGCTTATTCCCAAGATTGCAGCGCAATATCTATGTCACTAGCTCTTGGAAAATTTGAAGGTTCAAATCTAGGTCAGGTTAAAGTTTCTCCACGCGGGGTGAAAGCAAATAATTATTTGTATGGATCCCCATCATGAGCGTACAGTATACCTAATTATGATATACAATTAATTTTATATAAATAAACAAATGCTAAAAAAAAATCTCTTCTTAGCTCTAATAGTGATTGGACAAGTTAGAGTTCCAAAGTCTTCAGGATAATGTTTAATTTTCCACATAGTGAAGAGTTTAAACCAGCTTGTGATTTACTTGAAAGCTATTAGTTTGGTAAGATGAGCTGGTCTCAGCCAGGCAGACATTATGTGTTCTACTCAATGTATCTACAATCAATATATTCAAAACAAGAAATTTAATGAACGACATTTAATCTATAATTTTGCAATGATCAATTTGGTCTCATTTAATTCATTTAACGAGTAGTTCTGGACTAAAAAAACCAAATTAATTCTTAACAATGTTGTGTATTACAAAATTAGATAAAAAAACAATTATCTGGGTACCAAAATAACAGTATTTAGATATGGTTAAAAATGATGTAATTTTACCACTTTTAAAACTGCTTGTACATTAAAAAAATTATTTGTATTTAACATTATATTTCATTGTGTACACCTCATGTCTGGTTATAGTAAATTTCAGCTCTATACATTAATTACATTGGCTTAGCTTTGATAGGGGGAAAGCATAAAATAGCAAGTTATAGTTATAACTTGTGACCTATAATAGTTTGAATTCATTGAATCAGTATTTATATGTTATAATTATACACTTGTTAAAACAATGCAATACAATTTTGATGGTTGAGTGATCTTAAAGAGTGAAGAACAGTTTCACCAAATGTATGTGGATAAATGAATGAGCTTTGTCTAGTTTTTAATAAATTTGGGCTACCATAAATTAAGATCTATGCATACTTTTTATTTGATTTGCTTCTTAAAACCTGTCTGGGATATCCAATTATTTACAGTGATGGAGTCATGATAAGGAAGATAGAATTTGGCAAAAGTTTACCAACTTTTATGTGGAGGGAGAGTGAGAAATCATTTATTAAAATCACCCTCAAAACATCCAGCTCTAGTTCAAACAAAAACCTCCTTGTCACTGACAAACCAGACAAGATAAGATTGGTGCCACTGTCTATATTCCTACTGCTCTAGGTAAGAATATCAAACCCTTTTCGACTTGAAGCAATGTTTCCAACATGCTCATGAACAATTAAGTACTCAAGTCTGAGAATCAGTGTAGAAATCTGAAAAATGTATTTGAAAGTTGATGGAATACGAGGTTAAATACAAACATAATATATTCTAATTGGGTCAAACAAAAAATTCTCAACTTAAGTGAAGTGGAAACTTCAAGGATTTCCGACAACACTAGTAAACAAATAAAAAACAAAGAAGTTGTGGTTTCAAGGTTTACGAAAATACACGTGAGAGATAATTAGCTTAAACAGTAACACCAGTGCTATTTTAATGCCGAACAAAATTAAAAAGATCAGGTAAGCTAGACATATTAAAAAATTTAATCATTTTTGAAAGAACGTTTAGAATTTCAAAGTAGTTTTTAGTTTATTAAACTTAAATTTAGGCTATTATACCTTCAGCTAAAGGGCCTTTCAATTTTGATGGAAAAGATATTTTCACATAACTTCCAGGTTCTTTTATATGTCACAACTAACATGAGACCAACGGCTTTACCTTTTCTCTGAAGGAAGTTGCGCTACGGATTTTTATCGCCAAAGAAAAATCCGCCAACCCTGGTTGGGTTTGAACAGATGTACATCGGGTCCTGAAGTGAGCACCTTATCCCAAGACCACCGAGGGTGATTAAATTTGGAGGGGAAAAAAACCAGTAAACAAGAACCCCTCTTCACCCTTTCCTCCAAAAATTTAATCTCAAGTAGGATAAATAGTCCTTATAAAATGTTTACTTAAAAAATCTATTTTGTAGTGTTAGAATGGAATTAGTGTGTGATATATTTTTCAGATAATACGATGGAGAGCGAGAGCTGTGGTGGGAAATATCACAGTTGCTAAGTTTATCAAAAGGCGTTGCTAGCTTTGCCAGTTACTGGTATTATTTAATAGCATTGCTTTGAAAAAAGAGGTGGTGGGAAATGTTGTGGTGGTAAAAATAATATCTGAATTACTTTTCTTGTGATTAAAGTGGGAGGCATGAGCAAAGGGCAGGAGTGATAGCCTAGCATAGATTGCTCAAATACCAAGATCATATTAATAGTAGTAGCACTTTTCACAAAGCCACCCATTTTCAATACCACACACATCAAATCGAGGACTAAAAAAATCAATTTTAGATTTTAAACTTTCGACAATGCTATCAGAATTTTGGGTCATCAAAAGGTCTTGATAAACACCAAAAATGAGTAGGCCTAATTAATATAATATAATGGTGACTCCATAATATGTAACACCACTTTTGAATTTTAAAAGCACGATATTATTTTCATATATATATATAATGCAAAAACTATGTGTCACACTATGTGTTACAGTATTTATTTATGTCATAAAAAAGTTAACATTATATCTTTTTTTATATTGCCTGCTAATATTTGAATTTTTCAAAATACTACTTTCACCAAAAGGTTTCGGCTTAGTCTTTAGACTACTCCCCCACCTATGTGTGAATTTAGATTAAATGTATTCCCTTTTGGGTGATAAAAGAGTGGAGGGATATTAAAAAAAAATCATCTCGGTATACTCTGTCGGGATTACAATCGCTAGCTACTCATAACTGACAGGCAAGGCGAGACTAATACCTTTTTCTGAAGGCCCAGTGATTCCAGTTGGAAAAAAAAAAAAAAAATCCCA
>CABFVZ010000664.1:85846-97107 GCA_902151445.1 Timema monikensis
CCCAGGTGGTTATTATGGGGATGCCCACCTCTGCTGAGCGCTTGGCGGACTCGGGAGTGAAATCCCGGGCATTGTGAAGGGCCTAGCGGGGGAGGGTACCGGGGGCGTAATATACCCGGGGTGGATCAGATTGAGCTAAGGGTAGTTGAATTTCATTTAAGTTAAGAGCCAAAATATGTGTTGTAATGTTAAAAAGGAAATTCATATTAACATTGTGTAAATTAAGTAAAAGTTGTGGAAAAAACGGCCCGGATTTAAAGATTGTAAGATACCGGGCCTGTAAACACTGAATAAATAAATTAAATAAATAAAATAAAAAAATAAAAAATCCAAACAATATAATAATTTATATATTGTTTATAAATGCAATCATGTACATTACAATTATCCTGAAAGGTATAGGGTACACCCAACACCTGCACAAATACAACCTGCAACAACTTTAATATTTATGTCTATGTTTTGTTCATTTCAAAGCTTTGGCTCGATATTATGCATTTGACATTAAAATATAAGCACACTTTTGTAACCTAGTATTTATTTTTCATGACCTACACATATATTGCTAAGATGACAACTTAATGGACTATGATCAATTAGTTCTTACATTTTCAATATACGATGTGAGATATCCAGAAGCAGAATCAAATCGTAAAATTAGCAAATATCCAATAACTTGGTTTTACAGAACTTAAACTGGTAAAGACATGCTATTTGAAATATCTAACACCATTATCTCCTCTTTGTATAGAAATAGCACTCAATAAGATTTAAAATGCTAATTTACATCTCTAATGTAGTATCCATGTAAAAAGAATTAAAACCATATTTGTATACAATTTGCACTTTAATGCTTTGTATCCTACATATTCTTTCGTAGGTTTGACGGAAAAGAAGCTATCGGTGAAAACTCAGATCATTAGGAATGTAGGAATATTTTTTTCATAAAATACAAACATATTTTTCATTAGCCTTCTAACCATATATTAGGATACTCTCCAACAAAATGTACAGCTGCAGATTACATGACTTGACATAGGATTACATGAAAGTAAATAAGAATTCGGTAGAGCACTAATAATTACAAAAGTTAGTAAAACTTTCATATATTCACACATAAAGTGTTGTGACCTGCACCTGCCACTTTCAGTACATATAATTTGTTATTGTTTTAATATAAAACAATAATATTATAAAATATTAATTAAAGCATAGAAAAATTATATTTTCTAAAACAGCAGTGGTTCCCAACCATTAGTAATATGACCCATAAAATTGTTTATTTTGTAGACAGCGATTTGGGGACAAACTCAATTTTTTTCCATAGAAGTCCTAAATTGGGTTGGATATTCATTATAGAGTTTATTTAACAAATAATTCATGTTTGTAAATTTTTCATGACATTTTGGACTTCATGTTTGTCGATTGTGATCAGTACAAATTAGTTGTATAAGCTTTTAAATAAATCAATGGATTGATAATTTCATGTTCAGTTTCATTTTACACTTGAGCAAAACAGCAAATAAATAAAACAATCACTATTTGAGTTTTATTGATCTGGATTGAATCTCCCACTAATTTATGCCTAAACTTGTTTGATCCAAGAATAAAACAAAGAAAAATTTTAATAGGAGTTTAAATTTTATTTTTACAAAAAAGAATAATAGTTTTCATAAGCCTTTCTAAACTACAGCTATAACAATTAAGAATTTCTTGCCCACACCGGCTGGCCCATAGGTTAATGTAAGTATCATTTAGTCTGGTTTGCTAGTGAGGAGGAGGTTAGGGTTCTAATCTTGGCCAGGAATAATGAAAGGATTTTTCCTAAATAGTTCCTCACTTTCCCTTCATGAAAATGTGGGTAAGGCACATTTCCTCTTAAATCTACATTTTACATACCCACCTTATTGAGTAAAAAAGTTTAAAACACGAATGGGCAGAAATAGAACAAATTTGCATTTGTATTCTCTGTTAACTGGCTGCAAAAAGCCCAATGACCACTGTACCGCCACTAGGTACATGGAAATTTGTTTTGACTTTCCTACTTCACGCCAGTAAGTTTTATTTCGGTTTATCTCAATACATGTGAGACTAGACCAGCTTAAAACAACAGATATATTCACTATACCTCCCACTTACTCATAATTTTTCTTATAAAAACTGGAGAAAATGTTTTGCCAAGAAGATTATAAAATAATGTAAAAACTGCAACTATTTTCAAGGTTGTAACTGTCACAAATGTTTTGCAAACTTTTGTATAAGAAAGGGATTTCAATATGTTCTATTGTGGGAGTTTTTGTTTGAATCTTACTGTTTTCTTTTTAAAATGTTAAGTTGTTTTAAAAACCAATAGCTTGCATTACCCAAAATAAATATTTTAATTTATTGTAATTAATTTAAACATATGTTTCGTGCAATACTCATGACAGACAAACAAACTTTTTACTTTAATAAAATGTATTTGATTCCAATTAGGTTTATGATTAAGTAAACAAAATCTAATTAATATCTTTTAATTCCAGCCATGTACTTTTTTCATTTATTTGAGTTATTTAACATGCACTTTATGAATTGACTGATTATATCAGCACACCAGAATTACTATGAGCGAGAGCAAAAGGGCTTATTAATTTTTCTGAGAAAAATATTTTCACATATCTTCCAGAGTTATTTTTCATGCCACAAACGGCATACCAGGACCGACAGCTTTGCTTTCCCTTTGTAAGAAGTTGTGCTACAAATTTTTATTGCTTAGGAAAAAAACCATCAAATCCATCAAAAATGTTTGCTACTTATTTATAAAATATAAGCCTTATGCATGAGGTATATATTGAGTAAAACTCATGTCAGATATGCGAACTTTAATTTTATTAATATAGATATGTTTTTTAGATATTCTGTTTTAAAATGGTTTTGTTTAGTTAAGTAATGCAATAATTTATTAAAAACTTCTTAACAACTGAGTAAGTAATACATTATTTACATTGATAATAGCCTTACAATGCTGTTGCACTAATAAACAAGTAAATCTTATTTGATAGGACGGGGCAAATTGTCAATTTTATTGAAATTCAATTGAATTCAAATGTTGGTAAATTTAGTTTACATTTATGTTTTGTAGTATTTTTTTTTAGCGCCACATCTTACAGCTAGTTCAAATTGTATGCCACCATTTCTATGTTAAAAGTGTATGTATAGAATAAACTTTAAAATGTGTTGATAATAAAAACACTTTCAGTTCAGGCTCAATTTAAAAGAATTGATTGAGTTGTGGTATTAAAAATTGAGGTAAGCTTGGTATTTAAATTTAAAATATGGGAATTTGTATTACTGTATACATATATATTTTTTTATCTGTTTCTTGTGGGAATATAAGCAATATTTATTCAAACAAACTATACAACCATACAAATTAATATTTAGTGCCACTCATTTATTTTAGAATAATACTTTGTTTAATGTTTAATATTTCTTCTTCCTTGGTTTCCAAACTTATAGATTTTATAGAGGACTTATGTGATTTAATAATAATTATAAATTGAAAAATATTTAAATAAATAACACAAAAAAAAAATCAATTTTATCTTTTAGAAGAAAAGCCATTATGAAAGCAATACCCTGCGATAGTTTGAACACCTTATTGCAAACCATTGAACTACTGTAAGTGGTACAATCTCGTTATTATTAATTATTATTATTTTATTATTATAATATAATATTATATTTATTGTATTATCATTATTATTATTATTACTATTATTAGCACCGCATCTTACTACCTGTTCTGGTTGTACGCACTTAAGCTAATGTGTAATGGTAGGGTGATTGTGAGATGAAATGGAGGACCTACAGTTTAACGTGGAATCCGAACCACGGTGGAGGCCTGGCATTCCATCCATTCACAAGTTGTGATTAATACACGTCTTGTCAGAGGTGAAGGAAGGGTTTGGCAATCAGGTAAATTTGTGCTGGAACCGAGGATTGAACCTCGTACACCCGGCACAGAAGTCTGACAACTTTCTCCTAGACCACCAGGTCACTCAATCTCCCACTTCTCATATATTTGAATATTAATGCTTTAAACAAAAATTGTATGAAAAATATATATAAAGATATGTAATTTAAAGATCTGTCAAATATATTTTAATTTAAAATAACAAATGTATTTAAATAATTTGTTTGTGTTATTATTTCTAAACTCAAATTCCAATAATAATTTGTTTGTGTTATTATTTCTTGACTCAAAATTTAGCCTTAAACTTTTATTTTAACCTTAAACTGATGACTAGCAATAAAGTTTTAAATAATTCTCCTTATTGTAATGTTCTTTATTTAAATATGATTTAGAATAACACAGTTAAAAAGAGAAAGGAAAAATTCCAAGTAATTTGGATCTATGGCTATTTCAATATCTTGGTTCTAAGATTAGCCTGTATTTTCAAAAGGGAAATTCACCCTATTAATATGAGATTCCAAATACGTATTATATTTATAGTTGAATAATTTTCACAAGTCCTAAATACTATTAAGTATGCCTATGCCAAACCAGAGCCAGCCTTTTAAGCAAAAAAAAATCTACTGATGGTAAAACCACCCATTTAAGGTAGGATTCCCTTGGCGCATCTTGCGACCACAGACGTGCAATGGTGCAAGGCTTACGCGGGATAGAGTGTTTCCATAGATACGTCTCTTGGTCGCCAGTCGTGGGTAATTTTATGTGTAGTACAGATTGTTTCTCATTTATCAGAGTTTTTCAATTGTGTTTTATTTAATGTTCCGTGTTATTTTGTTTTTTGGAATAGTGTGGATGAAATATACTAACTTGATAGATTAACTATTCCTGAGCTCTCTTTTCATTTGTTGTCCTTTACATGTTGGTCCCAGTACACTGGCAAAAATGTCAAAAATGTATTGGTGCTTTTCCACCCTTACAATTAAATTTTCATCCTCTTCTTTAGAGAAATCTTGGATAATTTTAAAAACCAGAACAATCAAACTTAAAACTGTGACACAGACTGAGAAACCCCTTTTCCCTTAATATTTAAATGTCCCTAAATTGTAAGCACCATCTTAATTATGATCACTGACTGAGACCTAAAATCTCCTCTAGTAGCGCAGTTCCTTTGAACCACTTTTTCTTTTATGTATTTGTTGTAAACAACTTCTATTTAATTCCTGTGTCAACAAGCAATTATGACAAAACTAATTGTAACCATGCTAAAACATACACTTGCTCAGAGGTGCGTCTGCGTCCACACTGCCCTTGAAGCAGTGTGGACGCAGATGCAATGTATAGACGCTGGACGTGCACTCTGGCCAATGGTCGCAGTCACCTCAAAGGAACTGGCTACATAACAAACTATGTAAACCATTCCAGTCGCTGGTCGCAGACGCGAGATGACCTGAGGGAATCATACCTTTACTTGTATAATTAAAATAAAACTATGCTTATCCAAACAATAGGGATCTCATCTATGGTTGGAAGGGTGGCAGGTGGTAAATAGCAAGTTATTTATTTCAAAGTGGCTAAAGATTATTAATGCCGACCTATTCAGAAATAATCATTATTTTCTTTGTAATAATAGGCCTATATTAACAATATACTAAACAGCTCCAATAATAATTCACTAAAGATTACTATATAATTGGCATTTTCGTAACTTATTGAAAGAACAAAATAATATATTAATAAAACTATTGTTTTTGTTTTGTGGTTGTGGAAACAAGTTATATTATATGAAATAATAAATTAAAAATTATTATAGTCTCACTTGTATCTTGTTATAACTTGTCACCAAAATTAATAAATGTGTTTTTATAACTCAGAGAGAGCCATAAAAGACATTAGTCTTCAAATACAAATTTTATTTTGTAAGGAATGCATGACCACAACCGAAAAAATGGTTTGTATGATATCATCAACCACCCTTGTTTCGGCTGGTTCGCCATCTTGATCCATGAAGAGCACAACTCATTTCTTTAATTTATATACTCATTATATCATTCTATTTGGTAAACACACCACACTAGCGTTCTGTTTATTTCATGGTACAAATTTTTGCTGTTGTCAGTTTATAAAAACTTTTCATAGTGATGTCATCCTCCTCCTTTGTTCGAACGGGGAAGTCCCGATAAAGGAAGAACAGTCCCGATAAAGAACAACATATCTTCACCCTGTGCTGAAAACTTTACTCGTGTGGACGTTGAAAATGCTTAAAATTAGATTTGTGGTATCACCTGCTTATAATCATACCACCTATTTCCAACTTCTTACAGTAAAGTCAGACAGTCATTCTAATACCTAATCCATTAGCCTGTTATAGTCAGTAGAAGATCTACAAATTTATGACAGGGTGGGGGATCAAAGTGAATGTTTGCATTTAGCGTTGGACGAAGGTAATGAGGATCGAGAAGGGAGCATTAAAATGTTTTCAAAGAAACCAATAGTTCAAACAATCTAAATCATTGAAAGAAGGTCAAGCATTTTTTTTTTTTTGTAAAAATTAAACAGAATATTAGATATTAATATAAGGTGGTGGAGGAGTGGTGGAGAGAGAGAAGAGGTAGAGGAGATATATTGTTCATAAGAGGAAATGATTAAGGGTGTAAATTAACTAGCCTAATTTACTTATAAAATAAAATTATAAATTACCTACTATATTAAAACCTAGAGCAGTGGTCAAGCGGACTCAAACATCAGAGATGTGTTGCACTTGGTCGATGTTGCCGAGAAGAAAAATTTGAATCCTAGCTAGATCTACTGGGGAAAATTTAATACCGTATATGATTTTCCTAATTTATTTCCAGGATAGGCTTGATACAATGCTCGTAAGATAACCTACTCTTCCTCTCCTCCTTAGAATATAACTTTTATTTTAGCACCGTGTCTTACTACCTGTTCGGGTTATACGCTTAGGTATTAATTACAGTGATTTTTTTTAGGACTGAGGAAGGTCATATCTATAGGTGTACCTACATTTGTGTGAAGGGCGAGTGGAAAACAAGGTTGTAAAAAAAACCTCAGTACACCCAACAGATTCAAACCTTGATCTTTTTGTCTTCGGCAGTTTTGTCTACTCAGAGTGAGAGTGACGCCTTAGACCATGCATCCCACTGAAGTGGCTTAAAATTCAATTGGTTTTAAATGTAGGCCTACTTAATCTTTTATAAGCTATATCTATATCAATAATAATATATTCATTCGTCAAGTCATGTAATCTGATTTCACTTTTGATAGATGGTATCGAAACCTAAAAGATAGCATTTAGAATAAAGGGTAGCCAAATGTCAGTCTATAAATGTTTAGGAGGTGTCAGTAGTCTCGGCCTCTTTGTGTAATATCCCCCATGTTATTAGTCTAGAATAATATTAGTAGCTACCAATAAAAATTTGCAAACATATTTTCATAATACTCACCCATCACAGAACCTGCTATGATCCCATAGCCCAGGGCCTTGCTGAGCGCCAATTTCAAACATGGTACTGAAAAATATAGACATTTTTTATTTAATTAAAATATATCAGGCTTTTTTTTTATTAATTGATATATTTACTAAAATAAGTTATAATGAACTATAATCTTTTGAGATTAAAACTTAGCTTTAATTAAAATCAGGCGAAAAACTTACCAAACAATATTAGAAAATATGGATTTTTGACACTTGTTAGAATCTAAATAATACACTTTCACATATACTACTAAACACCAAACAAACATATGGGTGTTTTTTAAAAAAAAATTAATATCATTTTGCACAAAATGATTGAAATTAAAGTTTCAAATCAAGTCATTAGTGCATACTTTAAGTTACTGTATGTATGGTAGCATTCATTTAAATTCATTAAAAACTGAATACTTACCTTTGTTTTGACTCTAAATGTAAAACACATTGATAATGCTGTTTAAAACATATAATATACAGCCTTGTTTATTACATCATATAATAGAAAACAAAGTTAGTGTAAATAAATTAATAAGATATTATTTAAATTTAGGTAGGTACTATATAGAAGGCTTTCCACTATATTTTATTTTTGTAAGATAGGATAATGTACCTAAAGTCTTAACGGGACTAAAATTGTGATGAAAGTTAAATTTTTTATAAGCAATCAATAAAAGAGTTTTAGAATATTAAAATTAAATGATTAACATTGGAGTCAAAAAGGTGAATTAATAACCTAGGCCTATAATGCTAGTTTTAATGTTACATTTAAGTCTTGATACCATGCATTAGTTCAAGTGTAATTTTATAATTACATTTATACTTAATAATTAGTAAGGTAAATCATACTGGTACTTCTTTGAAGTTTGAAGTTTATTACTGCTGACATGTGGCCATATGGAGGAGGTTTGTTTTAATTTTAGTTTATAAATTTTATAAATATACGATTTAATTCTACCAGCAGATTACATAATTACTTTAGAATTGTTACATTTAAACATAAGTAAATATAGTAACAAATTTCTAAGAAAGACCTAATGTAGTTTATAACCATAGCATACGTGTACACTTCTGAAAAGGTTGGATCATAACCTTTCTATAGTAGTATTTAAAATGAATGCAAAATCGTTAAATTACTACTGTATTTACATATGTATTTTTATTTGTAATACTACCATGTAGAAAGTTGAAGTCAATGAAAAACACGTCATAACATTCTTCTGAGAGTAGCAGCAGAACAAGTGACCTAAACAAATCCGCCATCATTAAAAGTAAGCAGAAGATAAATGAAATAAATCAGGCAGTAAAGCTAGCTCCACATCCACAACAAACTAATAGTCTTTAGCCAATGAAAGAAAACAAAATTACACCAGGGTAGAGCTTGGTTCTAAAAATTCCCATAGAATGCGCTGTTATAGATTGCATATACAGCAATAATCCACGAGTATCGTTTTTAACTGTCTTATAGATCGGACCAAAACACAAAAATAGTTATGAAGTCTCATTATAAATCTGCGAACGTTATATATATTGAGCCCTCCAGTACACGTGTAGTGGAATGTGAGTCCTCAAAACCGTAGTTTTGTTGAAATTAGCAAGTAAAACCGATTTGAGAGCAGGTATCTTCCCTTATTCATTGCCCTTCTGAAGATCATGGTAGAATCCGAGATTATAATACCTAGTGTTTGTTTGATATTAGCAGTGTACTTTGTTTTGAACCCTGGACTGTAACTCAAAGTACGCGCGCATTTTACATTTAATTATTGGAACTGTGATAAGTAATTGTGAATTTAAAGTAAGTTTTATTATTTTTATTGTATTATTTATTATTGTTGACCCTAATTATCTCAATTTTTGCTTCATTATCGGTAGTTTCTGAAACAATGCCGCCTCAAAAATTAGCTTTGAATAAGTTATACACATTTACCATAGAAAAGGGATACTATGAGTGGGTTGTGTATGCAATGTATGTATGTATTTCCGCAAACACACACATACACGTGTGTGTTTCTGTAAGTGAGCGTACTTGCTTAGTGTGTGTGTTTGATCTTGTTTGTACTTATCCTAAGATATACGGGTCTGGCTACTCTTTAGTTTCAGTTATCAGACATTTAAGCGGAATAGTGCACGCACAATTTAAATTTTGAAGAAAAGTTTGAATTGAACTTCCAAGTTTACATTTTATTGCTATACAGTAGCTATTTTATACCTAAAGAGGTAACTAATGAATAAAAATAATGGCTCACAACAAATGATATACCCATTGTAGGTGTCCGCTGGAGGGTTAAGAATAATATTCACAAACCTGGTTCTGCTGGAAATTCTGAGAAAATTATATTTAAAAAAACCCATTAAAGTTACATTTAATAAGTGTGATATAATTCTTCTTGAAATTCCAAGAAAATTAACTTTAAAGTTAAATTTGACTCGAAACTAGCCCTCCAAATTCACTAACTTTATGGTGCCACCATTTATATGTATTTTGAATCTGCCGCCATTAGTGTTTATTCTGGAAATTTTACTTCAACGTTACACTATATTAGCTCTTTAAAATCGCTAAATGTAAGGTGCTATAATTTATATATTTGAATCTGTGACATTAGCACAAATGGTGGGAATTGTAATATTAGGATCCAACAACATCTTCTGGAAATTTTGAGAAAATTAATTTCAAAATACACTATTAACTGCGAGCTTTACAATTGATGGGGGCAACAAGCAACCCGCATCACATTCATTTACCCAAAGGTTGTTATTATTCTGATGCTATCTTAACTATAATGAATGATGGTAAAATATTTATTGCATCAAATTTAAGGTATCAATATGCTGAACAATTTTGCCAGATCCAAAATGTAAATAAAAACCACGGAATAATTAGATGAAAATTAGAATGAAATGAACACACGTGTTCAAGCTTCAAACAATTAATTAAGAAGGAAATTAATATTTTTAGCCTGGCATTAATAATCACAAATAGTATATGCTTGCAACATTATGATTATAATTGGGTGTTTATAAATGAAAAACTGAATAAACACCCCCCACAAAAACAATTTTCTATTAAGTATTCTAATGGAAATAAGTACATTACCTCCATTCTGTTCTTATCAAATTTGGCAATACTGGGTTGTCGACGTTGCCAGTACCGTAGTTGGTGCTTCTTCCTCCAGCACAGTCATAAAGTTAAAGTATTCCGAGTCTCGTGTTCCTAATAGTTATCTCAAAAACATTCACTAAATAAACAGATTTTTTTTATTGAGAATGTTAAAATTTGTGTGGGTTTTTTTCCGTAAGGTTATGAATTTATAGTTTTAGGTGTATATTAATTCATCTATTTGAATAATAGTGTATTGTTAGCAGTTAAAATATAACAAAAATGATGGAATCGCCAACAAACAATTACATTCCGAGAGGAAAATACTAAGTAGTAAAGAAAGGGCAATTGTGTTAAAAGAGTGTACACCTATTTTCGTAAAGATGGAACTTGTTCAGTAACTCAAGTCGTAATGCATATTGTTTGTATATTAATTAAGAGGGAAAAATCTTTATACATAGAAACCAAATTTATTTTCTTAATCTCGGTTGGTTGAACAAGGGGATGGTTTTTAACTTTCCCTCCACGCAAATGCGGGCTCACTTACCCTAGATTCAACCTTTCCAATTCCTAATCCATTAGCATAATTATCACTTAAGTGTATAACCCGAACAGGTAGTAAGACACGGTGCTAAATAAAAAAATGGGTGTGTGTACTTATGTACGCGCGTGAGAAGTTATACTTCTTTGGCATCATTAAAAAATAGTTTTTAATTGCATGC
>CABFVZ010000664.1:97661-111795 GCA_902151445.1 Timema monikensis
TATAACTTCAAAAAAAAAAAAAGAGCTTTGAAACAATGTTTAATTTTTTCCCTCAACAAGTTTTCAAATGTTGAACATATACATTTTTATATTTATATAATATACTAGAATTAATTTAACAAGTACAATTAAAAGAACAATCTATTGTACATACAAAAATATAACTAATTAATTGATAAAATTTTGTTTAAGAGCAAACACAAATTTACTATAAATAGCACGTATCTCAAAATTAGATGTTGGTTTTTTTTAAATCTACATCCACTATTGTGTACAGCCTATTGTCTAGGTTAGCTTTTTATTCAAGTCATATATTTTCCACTACCGGCTGATTAGGCCTGTCATAGCTTCACATGCCTTATACCCAAGAGAAGGACAGGCACAACATCCAGTTCCCAGACGTCAATTTATCACTGTGAAAGAGTAAACCCAGATTTCACCCATTAAACATTTTTCGGCCATACTGGGAATCAAGCCCGGGATCCTTAGCTCAGTAGGCAGACACACTACCAACTGAGATAAGGTGTATTTTTCTAATACAAGGCGCCCTTAATCAAGCATTGTATTACCTATACATATCTTACACACATAAAAGGGTGCTTTACCTAAGGCAACAAACATAAAAAGTTCATTTTCTCCATATTTTGCGAATACAACTCTCACAAATATATCATACACAAAAACAAATAAGGTTAAATTACCTAAACCAATAAACATAAGTTTATTTTCTCCATAATAATGCTGATTCCAATATATATAAATATGATAATTATATGTTTTGGAAAAGTATTTTGATTATCTAAACATCAATGGCTATAGCGTGTAATTTGTAATTTTTTAAGTTTTTCATATATAAATGCACTGATTTATCATTGTGTTTTACATCTTGCCTCTCCTCAAAAATTCTGCTGCATTACAGTAAATATTGTCCTTAAACCTCTCTTCGCCTTTGATTAAATCATGATATAACCAATTTACAGTGTAACAATACAATCTTCGTATTGTACCATTACTACCTCACCCAACTGATATTCCACGTTCAATTGCTTAACGCATACTACCCGCTCCACAAAAATAAAACCTTGACGTATCCTACAATTGTAAACTTTACTATTGTAGCCCAATGTAGCCCCAACAATCATACATTAAATCAGCGTTCCTAAATATTCAATATCAACTGTCTACTTAATAAACTGTTCTTCACGTACCTTCGGATCTCCAAGCTGGCCTCACTAGATTACTACCAAGTCAAAAACACCAATGTGGAAGCGTGGGGCGACCACGACTAGAAAAGTCCGTATTAGATGATCTACCCAGCCCGAGAATAATATTAACACTGGGCGATGTTTTCCAAGAGTCCAGGCACGAAATCAACGCGCCCTGTATTGCCCCCTGGAGGGAGGATAAGGCAACTCTCACCTGACATAGGATGTTTCCAACATCGGTCAAAAAGATGCACCTCGAAGAATCGTAAACAACTGCATTGTGACGATAGACATCCAATCAGCGACCAGGAAGACTTGTGAAATTACGGCATGATGACGTAATGCCTTGTACTGCGTGGCTGACTAGAATAGTGAATCCCACCCCCCTTTCTTGTTTTCTAGACTCAATATATAGGAGAATGTAAATTGTATTAAATATAGCATTATTGAATTGAGCCTTATCGAAAGAGCATTTCGATAGAGTGGACTATGTGTTGGGGTCATGGAGGAAAGACCTAGGAAAATATTACGTTTGATATAATTTAATTTATAGAACTAACTATTTATTGGGGTCATGGAAGAGACTTATGGAGTAAATAGTTAAATCTTTTGAGTCAACGCCATGGGGAAATCGCTTCTGGCATTATTTAATTCATTTTATATAGCCAACTTTGTTTTGGGGTCATGGAGGATAGACCTATAATGTAAACTGTTAAATCGTTGAGCCAACGCAATGGAGATATTTCGTTTGATATTAGTTAATGTAATATGTAGAACTGACCTTATGTTAGTGTCTTGGGAGATAGTGTTATAACTCAAGCAGAGTAATGGAGTTACGTTTAAATAATTTATATTTCATACTATTGTCCAGGGTTATAGGGGCATATTTTGATAATATGGAAATGTCAAGAATGTCATTGTTAATTATTACCTATAGTGTTGTAACCATTAGGCATTACATTCTTAAATTAAAGTAAACTATTTGGTGGCTACGCAACTTCTTGCGTTTGATTCTCTGCGTCATGGATTATATCCATGAATTATCACTTCTAACTAATGTAAACTTTGAATTGAAGTAATTAGTGGGACACAAGATATCACACTGTATTTTGTACAGTAAAATCCTATACCTTTATTCATGGGTATTAATAGGCTTATTTATATTTGTACCCTTTTTGGGTAACTATTTTTGAAAGACCTTAAGTCATGTTATTAGGTAATGTAAATTGAGAGATCTGTTTGGGTAGTAGTTCTACCAGAATACCTGAAAGACGGTACATTATATGATGCAATGTTTTATTTTATTTTACAGTAGTAGCTATTGGAAGGTTTTTGAATTAAGGCCTTATATTCCTTTGTCTGTTTTCTGCTTTGAGCAAATTAAAATATACATGATTTAAAACTATGCTATTTTATCTGTCATTTATAAAATGTACGTTACGTGCTCCCTATCCTGTAGTTTTAGGGGCCTTACCTATAGGACCAGCGGAGGGTGTAGCACCAGTGTTAAAGCATAGTTAGCTTCTTAGACTCGTAGTGGTGGTCTAGGGTTGAGTCATTGGTTCATAATCCATCGATCACCGTTGAAGGGGAGGTTGAGGTTTGAATCCCATCTGGGAGAACTGAGAGTGATTTTCCACAAGTAATTTATCACTCTGATTTTACCATCTTCACTCCACGCAAATACGGGTCCACTTCCTCCTGTCTACCTTCAACCCTACCCAATCAGATTAAACTGTAAATAGCCTTTGTGCTGAATGTAGCTTTATATATATATATAATCATATAATAATAATAATAAATTAATGATTTTATATGGATTCATTGTTTACGGAGTTTTATTCAATTTAGATTTTTTTTTAGATCTTCGAATACAATGTTCTTGTTAGTACGTTGTTTGAAAAAATGTTAACAGTATTTGTAAAGTGAGGTAGGCGTACAATGTGTAAATTTTATCTCATTGAAATGAAATTTTTAACATTGCAATTTTTCACCAACTTTAGCCACCTTTCTCACTCTCATTAATTTTTTTTAAGATAGGTTGTTAAAAAAATTTGAACTATCATCCAGAACAAAGTGGGGTTTTCATTTTGTATGTTCTCTCTTATGTACAATAATTGGTAGTGCGCACTTATTTTAACTCTTCACTCCTTGTACTACATATTTAAATAATTAGCAACAGTAAAAACTATGTCACTAAAAAAAACAAAAAGGGCTATTTTTCTAAATATAGGGAAGAAAATATTTGTTTATATATTTATAAAGTAATAGACCAAATAAAAATGTCACAAATTATTGTAAATAATGATTTCCTATGTTAACTAAGAAAAGGTATACTTTTGACAGGGATTCTAGCCCTTGTTCTCTGACTTGATGTTTTTCTAATAAATCACCGAGAAGGAGTTTACTCACTACCACTCTTTGGAGAGTATAACGTTGATAGTATGTCTTTTGATGAGTGGTAATCAACAAAGTTGAATGGATTAAGGGTGATGTTGGAGGCCTGGATTAACTCTGTCGAATGTAAGGAAACACTGAAAGTGGGGAAAGTATTGAAGGGATAAGAGGGGTTGGTGTAGTGACCACCATAGCTACAGTAGCGCATTTCTGGTGAAGTGATAATAAAAGGTACTACTTGGAAGAGAGATTTGCAAAACCTAAAGATGTCCATTCAAAGTGACTCTTTGTTAAGTGTGTGAATGTTGGTATGTTTGTATTGCATACACATTTAAAGATATAAGTGATACATTCTGGATTCAGTGACAAATTTTTGGACATACACAATAAAATAATGTTGGATGATAAAATGAGCAAACGGTTCAAATTAGAATGAAATATACCGAGACATCTTTATAACTAAAGTCTTGGTGTGTTAAATCATTCAAGTTCAATATTGATTTATAAAATATATTTTCAGTGCGAGTTAAACCAAGATTTACCTTTTAAGCAAATTTCTGCCATAATTTCTAACATGGGGACACGTTAGTCAATATCCATCATGGGGGTCATTATTTTTAGGAGACTTTTTTTTAAATTTCCCTACCAATAATTTGAAACTATTACATATGTACTTTAAATAGTATTTTGTTACTAAATGTTTGCGTTTACAATAAGTATGGATGTGAATAAAGCCTGCCACCACAGAATTATTAAAGTGAGTTAGGAGAAAGTCTGGTAGAAAAACAGTAGATATGATGAGATTGGATAAAAATATGCTTAACTTTAAGGTGCGGTAGAAGGGAGCGCAAATGTTTTTACAGTTTTTATAGAATTGACGTTTTTTGGCCAAAATAAATTAAATATTTCTCCAGTAGCAACATAGAGTTTAGTTTTCTGCACATGCTAATATTAACAGAGCTTGAATATATGTCAAGGGTGTCCTGGAATTTTGTCAAAATTTCAGGACACCCTTGACATATATTCAAGATCTGTTGATATTAGCATGTGCAGAAAACTATACTCTATGTTGCTACTGGAGAAATATTTGATTTAGTTTGTCCAAAAAATGTATATTTTATAAAAACTGTAAAATTACTCGCGCTCCCTTCTGCCGCACCTTAAAGTGTTAATATATATATATCCGCACCTTAAAGTGTTGATATATATATACACACACACATATCTCACATCCGTAGAAAACTTTACAAACAGCTGGAAACTTTCTAGGATGAGTTTTTTTTGTTTGGTTCGTATTCTTGGATCGTTAACGGCTTGATTGGGTCAATTTTTATTTCTTCATTATTATATAAATATAACAACACTCAAAAGTGTTCTTTTTTGCCTGTCCAGATTTGAATAATGGGTCTCCTTCCCCAAAAATGCTCATACAATCAAAATAATAACATGTAATAATTATTAGACAATAAATATAAATTTAGACTTAATTATTTCAAGAAAAGTAAATAGCTCTTAGAATTTAGACATAATAAATATATTTAATTTAATCATAACCAACAAGAGATAATAAAAATATACAAATAAATAGATGTTAACAGCAATGACCATAGACCAAGTTGGCAATAAGTTGCCAAGAGATTTTAAACTTCCCTCATTTTAACCAAAACAGAAACACATCAAAAGTGGATGGCAAAACTGATCCGAACTCACATGAAGCTTTTTTGAGCTATACCTATACTTGAAATAATATTGACTGGTAGTTAAACAACTATACTAAGACCCTTATTAATTGTTATAAAAATCACATTGAATAAATAATGAATGTCTTAAATAAAACAACAAAATATTGGATTGTTCTCGTATGTAGTCGAGGCATCTGCGGGTGTGAAATAGAACTCTTCCGTCTGATGGCAGTTCAGGCAGGTTGTTTGAAGGTAGTCGAGATAAATTTGTATATTCTAGCAAGAAAATTGGAACAATAATACAATTTATAGTGGCCATATTTCAGATTATTCTTGATGATGAAAATGTACCTATATATGTAAATTGTTGTCGCAGGGTACACTTAAAAATTTCCATTGTGCAATGTGCATTTTATTTTTTCTTCAGATCTGAGTAGGGGGGGCTCAAGCCTCAAGTTCCCTTGAGAGTAAGCTCAATGGATTTTTTAAGATGTTAATTAAAATAGACAACAATTACTAGCTAGAAATATATGACAGTAGATAGTGTTTATTAATGATTATAAGTAAAAATAATAAGATAAAAAAAATTGTCATATCTTAGCATTTAATACTACTTATAACCCTTTTTTCTCCATATTATTTTGTGAATTTTTTAAAACTAGCATTGCACATCTATACTTATTTATTTATTTGTAAAAGGTACTTAAAAACAGTTTGGTTATGGATAAAATCAGTATAGTATTATATAATCTGGCACTATTTAATATTACATTCATAGTTCAAGATTTCTGTAGGTTATTTTAGGGAATATAATTTTAGCTCAGTATGTTATGTAAAATATATTAGATCTAGTAAAGAAAAACACCAATCCAAATAATAACAAAATGAAATAGGAATTTTCCCCTCGATTTTCACTACATGTAGGTTCACAAAAATTAACCTACCAGCCATTATATCTACTTTACTTCAATCACAATTTTTGTTTAAGAAGAAACACTCAGTTGTTTCCGCATTCCACTTGGTCGATGACACTTAATACCAACATGTAACCAAGTAAATCACTAAAAACTTGCCCCATAAATAAAAATATGGATTTTATGATAGCCCTTATTAATGAAACACTTGACATAAACATCGTATTAAGAGATTTCTGACCACTATAAGTACGAAGAAGAGATATTTTTAAATGTCCTTCTTTATGAAAAACTTCCCAAAAACATCGTATTTGATAGATTTATGAACACTACGAGTAAGGATATGACTGCTAAGAATGCTTTTTATTTTGAAACACTTGCTACAAACATCATATTTGTGTGGTCTTTGTACACTATGAGTAAGGAGATGAATTTTAATATTGCTTTTCATTTTGAAACACTTGCCGCAAACATCACATTAATTTTTATTTGGTCTTTGTACACTATGAGTAAGAAGATGCCTTTTAAGACCGCATTTCATTTTAAAACACTTGACACAATCATCACAATTGTGAGCACCTTGTACAGTATGAGTAACAAGATGATTTTTAATATTACTCTTCGTTTTAAAAGGCATTCCACAAACATCTCATTGGTGAGGTCTTTGTACACTATGAGAAAGGAGATGAGTTTTAAGATAGTAGTGCTTAGTAAAAAACTTTCCGCAAACATCACATTTGATAGATTTATGTACACTATGAGTAAGGAGATGAGCCCTAAGAATGCTTTTCATTTTGAAACACTTGCCACAAACATCACATTTGTGAGGTCTTTGTACATTATGAGTAGGAAGATGACTTTTAAGATCGCATTTCCTTTTGAAACACTTGGCACCACTATGAGTAAAGAGATGACTTTTAAGACTGCCTTTCATTTTGAAACACTTGCCACAAACATCACATTTAATTGGTCTTTGTACACTATGAGTAAAGAGATGCCTTTTAAGACTGCCTTTAATTTTAAAACACTTGCCACAAACATCACAATTGTGAGTGCCTTGTACAGTATGAGTAACAAGATGATTTTTAATATTACTCTTCGTTTTAAAAGACATTGCGCAAACATCACATTGGTAAGGTCTCTGTACACAAGTACTGAGATGAATTTTAGGGTTGATCTTTTGAGTAAAAGACTTGTTATAACCATCACATTTGTATTTTACCCCATCATTTTGATATATATTAGGATATTTATTTAGAAAAGTTGTGTTCATTAATTGGTCATCCTTTCTGTATAATTTCACATTTTCCTTGCTCTCTTCAGTGAAAAATTGACCAAACTCTATAACATTATTTTCAGTAACATCAAAAGAACTTTGATCAAAACACATTTCTTCTTTAAAACTATGCTCTCCGCACACATCAGGTTCTGGTACATTGTTATCTTGCTCTGGTTTCATAATAGTATGGATGAGAGATGGTCTATTACTTTCCAGTTGATGTTGAGTTGCATAACAATCCAGCTCATTCTGTAAACAATATGAATAACATTAGTTATTTATAAAAAAGTTAGTTAGAAATTATTAGAATTGTGTTAGTTAGAGGCAAATGATTCATATAAAATAAATAGATTATTATATTGAGTGATTCAAAATAAGTATTTAATATTTTTCCACAATCAATAATTTATTTTACATGTAAAAATTGAAAATCAAATAACAGAAAAATAAATGGTAAGGTACATGACACACACTTTTTATCTTATCTTAAAATAGACACAGAGATTTACTAATAACTCGTAAGATCTGCGAAACAAAATAATATACATTCTTGCAGAAACACTCCCCCAAAGAGCATACATTAAATAATATACAATGTTAAAGAACCATTGAGACTAGAAAAATATACCTGTACACTAATGAGCATAACAATCAATTTTAATTTATATATCCATAAGCCTATATGAATTAAAATAAATGATTTATATCTTTTAATTAATATATATATTAAGAAACTATTGGTTTTATAAAAATACATAATTTCAAATAAAAGTTTATTTTCAATAGTAATACAACTTAACAATGAGTATGAAACAGATTCTTAGGCAGCAAAAATATTAATAATAATATTTAGCACCGCGTCTTACTACCCGTTCGGGTTATACGCTTTAAGTACTAATTACGTTACTGGAGTTAGGAATTGGGAAGGTTGAATTAGAGGAAGTGAACCCGCATTTGCGTGGAGAGAGTGGAAAACCATTTAGGAAAAACCACCCCCAGTTCACCCGACCGAGATTCGAACCTCAATCTCCTTGTCCTCAGCAGTCGAGCTCAACACGACTAGCGCGTTAGCCAACTACGCCACCGAGGCGGGTAGCAAAAATATTAAAAATAGGCATGCAAATAGGCATTAAAATATAGAATTTAGGCACCAGAACAGGAATTTAAAGGGTTAAAGAAGCACACAATAAGCAATGCCTGCTTTAAGAACACAGGAACAAGCAAATAGGCAAAATCTTGCCACTAAATTGATAAGTTATTTAATACATGAAATAGTTGCATAGATATGATAAAAATGGAAAATTTCCGCGTTTTATGAAGTACCCTTAAATCATATTCATAGGGAAATGAGATTAGCCATTTTGTTTGTATTGTTAAACAATACATAGATACAAAATTTAATCAAAATTATTAGAGCTATATGATCTCTTTTAACCCCTAAGTAAACTACAGTTAACTTTAGGGTTAGATATCTCACTCCAAATAACCCTTGAGGAACTTATGACAACCCTATAGGTTGTTTCACTCTTTAATTACAAAATAGGTCTTATGGAGCACGCAGTTGCCAGGTATTACCCGCTTGAGACTGACAAATTTTATATCAAAACTTATTCAAGTTATACAACATTTATACACTTTATGGCAATACATTTGAAGTTTGACATACCAATAATTGTGTATTATTTTTATTATTAGTACTATATTATGCCAGATTTTAATAGACAATGAACAAATATACCTGCGATGAGTAGGTTCAGAAAGTATGTCAAACTCAAGATTTTTTCACAAGTCAGTTATGTTGCATACAGACCTTAAGTAGAGGAATGTAATTAAGACAAGGTGACATGATCTAAAATAGGTTGAACAATTTAGATAGCAAATATATTTATTATATCAACAGGATTAAATATTAAGTTTACAACATGAATACATGAACACTAGATTTAAGTTTGTTCCAATCAAATAGAAAAAGGTGATTGTCTGGCAGTGATAACAAAAGCTGGGCTGGTGCCAGGCTACAGTCAGGTGTTTCTAGAAGAGAAAGCAGTAAGGTAATTATTAATGAAAATTAATTAAAAATCGTATACATCTAGGATTTGGACACATTTATAATTTAATCAATCTTGCTTGATTGGAACTGTAGCTTAAGAACTAAAGAGGCATTGGATCTTGAAAAGCAATAGAAAGGTGTGTTTATTACATTGTTCGATGGCTAACAAACAGGTGTCAACAAAAATAGTACTATGGCTGGTATCTTTCCCTATTGGTACTGCCGGAGCATTCAATAGTACAAACATATAGTGACTCACTCTCTCAGGGGTGCAACACTAATTTGAATTACGCCTAATAGCCATACAGATACTGTAGGCGTCCAAAGTGGGCAAACAGAAAAACGGTATTATCTGCGTGGACTCCACTATGAATCAAGCGGAGTTCCGTGGTTTACTCACCCAAGCTAATACCACATACGAAGCGTGACCACCTGCCCAACTCAAAGATAGAACTAAAAAACCAAACAGAGATTTAAACAAGGACGGACAGCCTGGTTGAAAGCCATACTAAATATAAACAAATGCACATGACGTCCACGGCGTCATGAGAAACATTGACCAGTCTTATGGAACTTGTGTGGGCCAGCAGGATTTAGAATTAAATCCTTCTTACATCTAAGGCAGAAGGCTCATATTTTGAAACTGTACAAGAGAACAATAACTGCTAGAACTAATATGTTGAGTCTGAAGGACTTGCTACATATACGAGTCATTTTGACTTTGACCCCTTAGTCACAGGGTAACTACATACAACAAATTAAATAAACATAATTTAGAAGTCTGATAGACTTAAGATGGTTTTACAGTCAATTCTACTGAATATGAAAGTTATAAAAAATGAAAGTCGCTTTCGACTATAAAAATCATAAACACAACATAAAGAGTTATCAATCAGAATGTCTTGACAGACATTGTGTAGTTTTACAAAGACTAGACTCTAAAGTCAAATAAACTTGAAAATGACGACCGGATACTTATGTTATTGCAGAACATCCTCCTGAATGGCGCGGCGGTGGATCCCACGCCCAATACTGCATGGTTCCGTCGTTTGAGCGAGTTATCAGGGGTCCCTTATTCGGAGCTACGTTGTGATATATTGCCATACCGTGAAACTGAGGAACCGCCTTTTATTTATACCCTCAAATCTGACTTGAACGGAACAAAACAAAATAGGTGATAAACTCAGAATCATAGAGAGAGAGACCGATGAAAGCAAGGTGAAAGGGAAACAAAGGGGGGAGAACTGCTTTTGGGGTGAGGGGAAAGTAAGGTTCGTTGAAACGACGCTTGGCAACTCCGAGTGCAGCGGGTTGTTGGGTCGAGTTCATTCTACACTTTTTTGCGCATGAGAAGTAGACGAGAAAGCACATGTTGAAGCCGCCATGATGTTGGTCTTGAATGTTTTCTCCAAACAGGATGGCGAGGGAATCCAAGAACATTTTATACGGTGAGTAGATATTGAAGCGTATTATAACTAAATATGTCAGTTTAATTCTCTTCTTTGGAATCTGCTACAGTATTTATCAAAATTTAACGTCTCTTAAAAATCACGTGTTTTACCCCTCGGAAAAATCATGGTAATATATCTGACTTAATCGTCACGGAAAATAAATCTTGAGGCAGATGACTCTTAAATATGTTGATATTAATTCTTTCTTTCGTTTCTGTTGTCATAAATTATCAAAATTTTTAATATCTAGGCCTAATTGTAGATGTCTAATCACTCTTATCGACATGCTACAGTTAAAACAAAATTTTTCCCCTTCTCTATAGATCTGAATGTGTGTGAACTTTCTTACACAATTACCTAACTCATCCATATATTATCAGCTTGATTATAATATTATAGATAGTTTATAACCTTTGCATTTTGAACATTGTAGACAAGACCTGGTATTGCCTTTTTAAATTTTAGTTCAGCGACAGTTCAACACTTCGTTCTCTCCTCTGTCCCTTCTAAATGTTATAACACATGTGAGTTGACATATACAATTACACATATTTAGTCAGTAACTACCGGGAATTTCCCCGGTTAGTTCACTTTTCTTATAACCATAAGTCGAGTTACTAAGCAAAAAGTGGGACATCTGGGTTCCACCAAAATCAGGATTTGGCAGACAGGCACTTATCTTCAAAATCACATGCGTATGTAAAGGATGGAGAAGGACCTTCACCAAGCCACCATTGATTGTTGTTCTAAATTGTAAAGTATTATTTCACTTTTGTTAGTGTGTCTGTTTTAAACCTTATGCTGATAAAGAAAACCTGTATGGTTGTTCTTTATGTCTAAATACCTTTGTCATTAGCTTATCTCTTTTTCTGATAGAGGGAGTAAACTGTGGAAACTAGAAAGTTTTTGGGAACTAAATATCACTAAACTTTCGACTGACCTTATTCTTGAGCTCAAAGAAAGGGATTATATCGCATGCAGTTACGATTCTTGTTGGTGTCTGGCTGAAGTGATTTAAGTGCAGGAGTCAGAGAAAGATTGCAATATCCACTTCCTCTATTCAGCAATACCATCAACATCATTTCAAAAATCTAAAAAAAAGAGACAGTTTTGGTGCAGTATTAAAATGTGTTGTGTGTTCTTACTCCAAATGATTTGTCAATGGCCTCTGGAAGAACTTGGAACAGTGAATCTTGGTTGAGCAATAAACTTGCTCAAATGTTACAATATAGGATCAAGAAAGCAACCTCAAGAAAGAATAAAAAAAATAAAAACATTACCTTCCAAACATTTAACTTTCAAGTGGCTTCATTTTGTCAAAATTATTTGAAATCTGAAATTAAATGAAAGTCTAGGCAAATTCATTTTGTATTCGATAACTATGCTCAAATTTATAACAACAGTCATGTGAATAACCAATTAGTTTTTGTTTATTATGATGTGTTTCCTTGTAATTTTTAGGCTAACTTCTACATTTATGAGAATCTCATTATAAAACACACCCAAACCCCTCACCCATACTCCAGCATTAGTTTAACTTTTACATTAGATTTTTATTGGTATGTCTATATTTTTCTTACAATTGACACCTCAACAGCAATAGCAACAGTGTGAAGCAGCATTCTCAATGATGAACTCCATAAAAAAATAAGTTTAGATCTCGTCTCATAGATGCCCACCTTCACGACTTAAATGTGAATCAGTTGCACCAACTTCACTCCAAATTTCAGGCTGTTTGTTTAAAGTAATAAAATCTAATTTATCACATTGAACACAACAAGTCAAATATAATTTAATAAGATTGTATTGAACATAAACATAAGTTAAAAACAATTTCTTAAAATAACCAAATAGAAAACAACCACACAACACGTTTTTGAATTATTATAGGACTGTAGGTGTTAATTATCTCATTATTTTCTAGAGCTACAGAAAAACCTACTCCCGTTGCCTGGCTATTTCCCACCCTCACTTCCCCTATTTAGCTGCATTGCAGCAAATTACTCAGAACTAGCCACACTCTTCACCACACTGCAACTTCAAAAATAGATTGGATTTGTTTCCCACACACAGTGCACTTGTTCTCCATACCAGTGTATTTTAGTCTCTCTGAATAAACTTACTACTTTATGACCTCTTTCAATTTGCAACAATGTACCTCAAGCTTGAAACGTATTTACTCTCTATAAATTTCAAGTGATATCGTGCAATGATATGTATATAATTATTAACTAGTTTCAATGTGTTTATGTATTATTTATTCAAAACAATGTCTATAAACTATATAATTAGTGTTAGAGGGGAGCTCCTCTCATCAAATAATTAGTTTGATAATCAACAATAAACATGCACCCATCCAGACAATACCTACAAACCTATAAGACCGTCAGACTCGTCTCCACATCAAGGTAGGCCTCTCAACATACCACTTTACTCAGGTATGATCTCAACCTTCTCTGTTTTTATACAGAAAACTGGTCCTTTAGAACTCTATTAATTTATAATTTTTTTAATATTATCATCATCACTTTACTTTAACAACAGATCGTCCAAAGAGTAGGCTTGTAAGGCTTGACTTTGAGTCACTGTTAAAAGTTTCGGACTGCAGAAAGTGTGATACATTTTTAAAATGGACCTACGTCAAAAGTAATTGGTGACCCCTGTTATAGACTGTAATAACGCCATGAGTGATGTTGACCGCCAAGACCAATTTCTTTCAAGTTTCCCAGTAGTCAGAAGATGTTACTGTACATGTTCAATATGTGGCTTTATAATTCCTTTATGGTGTGGAAAATTCTAACTGGAAAAAGTCATTAATTGATTTTCGGTTGAATTTTGTAAAACATATATTTGAAAATGTAACATTACCACAATACTCAAGCTGTAGAAGACCGTCACATAGACCTAGTCCTTAACAGCTTAAAACCAAGCATCGAACATACTTTATAATGAATTATTATTATTATTAGCACCACGTCTTACTACCCATTCGGGTTATACGCACTTACGCTAATGTGTAATGGTAGGGTGATTGTGAGATGAAATGGAGGACCTACAGTTTAACGTGGAATCCGAACCACGGTGGAGGCCTGGCATTCCCCACATTCACAAGATGTCTTGTCAGAGGTGAAGGAAGGGTTTGGTAATCAGATAAAT
>CABFVZ010000664.1:111900-145460 GCA_902151445.1 Timema monikensis
AAAAAAAAAAAAAAGTGAAACTGTGGTATTGTGAAAAATGTGAGATCCCACTTCTTATTTCCAAATGTTCTCATGATTAACATATAAAATTAAATTTTATGAACTAGTGGGCCTATTTTGAAATAGTATTTTTGCATTAAAACTTTTTTTTAATTTTATGTTTATAAATTTTTTATACATGTTGTTAGTGAATGATATAAAGTGTTTACTTCAGTTCTATGTTACGAGGATCGAAAATTTAAAATTTTGAGAAAGACAAAAATATTAAACATAGTGAGTTTTTTTCCCCTTGTAGGATATACTGTAAGACAAACATGTCAAACACGAATGCAAAAGGTCTGCAGCCTGCCCTCTGATCCTTGAAAATAAAATAACTATTTGTCACTAGAATTTTGAACTGATAATGTTTCACAGTTGCTGCATGTGTGGCATTTCATCCAGAGGCATTTAAAGTTTGGATAAAATATTGAGAAATCTGACCCAAGTGGTGTTATCATAATGAAAATCCATGGCAGCAATCCAAAATTCATTTTCTGTTGTCGCCAACTTACCTTATGATATTATACTAGGCGTTGATTTTCTAACCAGAACACAAAGTAAAATTGATTTAGGAAGAAATCATATTTATTTCAAATTTAACCCCTCAACTAAAGTTAAATATGAAAAAGTGTTAAAAAAAAGATAACATTTTGATTAGTAATACACCCGTTGAACTTAGTGCCACCATTCAAAGTTTTTCTGACACCATAACCAATAATTGGGGTAAATCAGATATCTCTTTCTGATTTCCTGCCAGTTAGAGCTCCTCTTTATTCTTGCTCACCACCTAAATTACAAGAGTTTAGAGACTTAGTCCAAGATCTGGTTGATAAAAATGTCATTAGACCTTCTCGATCAGCATATGTTAGTCCAGCATTTATTATTCCCAGGAAAGGTGGTGGACATAGGCTAATTGTTGACTATCGTAAAATGAATAAATAGATTGTGTTTACCCCTACCCTATGGCCACTGTTGAAAATGCCTTTCAACAATTAGGGGGTGGGGGCGAAGGTCTATAATTTGATAGACCTGAATGCTAGTTTTCTTCAATGTGCACTTACTGAAGATTCGAAGCAGTTTATCGCCTTTGTTACCCCTAGTTCCCCTAGGGATCAGTCGTGGTGGAGCAGCTCTGAGTCAGAGTGTTAGACCATATTTTGGCAGATTTCAAAATCAAATTTATATTGAACAACATTTGTGTTTATAGTCAATCCTTAGAAGAACATAATGAACATGTCAAATTAGTTCTCCAGCGTCTAAGAGAGGCTTGTCTCACTGTTAATCCAGATACAGTGACATGGGACACTGATCGTATAAAATATTTGGGGTATGTGATTTCTAAGGGTAGAATCCTTGTGGACCCTGGACGTATAAGGCCTATTGTTTATTTTCCTGTCCCAAAAAATTTAACACAGGTTCAACGCTTTGTGGGGATGTGTGCATATTATTCCAGGTTCATTCCTTCCTTTTCCGAGGTGGCCGTCATGTTGAAACATCTTAAAAAAAAAAGTATAGTTTGTGTGGGGAGATGACCAAAATAAAGTATTTTCTAAACTGAAGCTAAATTTGGTGTCCCCTAAGGTGCTTAGAATGCCTGATTTTTTGTTGCCCTTTGAAATTAAGGTTGACACTTCGTCCTATGCCGTGCATGTTTCAGGGAAAGTAAACGTAGTTGTTGATGTTTTCTCTCGCATCAATGAAGGAGTGCACCTGATAATTTCTTGTTCTATTCCTACTAGAGTTGACATTATCAGTTCTATTCCAGAGTCATGTGTTTTTTTAGAACATCATCAGCTGGAAGATCCTTACTGTAGGGATATTATTGATTGCCTGGGTAAGGGTGATAAGGTCGAGAACTTTTCTATTCATAGACATATATTGTGTGTGCAGGGGAAGAACCAAAAAGGGAAGAAAAATCTTTGTTCCCACTAAATTGAGGGATATGATTCCTAAGTACTTTCACAACTCTACTTTTGGAGACCATTTAGGGATTTTCAAAACTCATCGTTTATAACCTAATTGTTAAACATTAAAAAAAAAAATTGTAATTGTTTTTCAGAGTTTTACTTAAAATCACTCACAGAGGTCCAAGGTACTACATACCTAAGACCAAGGTACAACACATATTGTACTGCAGTCCTAATGTATACATTTTTTCAAAATAACAAAAAATATGAACCAGTTTTAATTTCTTATTCTAAGAAAAATTGGGTGTTTTCTAAAGTACCTTAGTTTCTATGTATCAAACTTCTTGAAAGTTTGAGCAAAGTAAAAAATCAAAATGGGAAAATAGGTCCAAGGTACAACACCTTCCCCTACTATTGACTTGTTTCCCTATGCCCTTAAGGCATAATTTATTATGTTGAGCTTTGAACTCTATTGTTCTATGTCCATATGACTTAGTTTTTGTACCTATGTCAGCTCTACTCACTTATTTCCATATGCCTATAAGGCATAGTATATAATAGTGGACTTTATGCTCTATTTTTCTATGTCTATTTGGCTTAGTTACAAATATTAGGGTCAAGATTAGTCGCTTTAGACTATATGACCATACTGCGGCTAGTTTAAAGAATATAATTTAATAATGGAGGATACCAGGTTATCTAATGCTTTGTTTCACAACCTAATTGGGTCTGTAACTGACACTTGTCTCCGATGTCTGTGTACTGGAATGTGGTGCACAACCTGTGGAAGTGTTACTTGTCCATAGTAGTGGCCAGCGGGGTTTTGTCTGTTGTGTACAGCCCCCTTGTGGCGCTTTAGGGTTAGTCTAAAATGATCACTAATTCGTCTATTATTGTCCCCTTTTCAGGGTAACTGAATAAATATGCTCCGGCAGTACTAATTAGGAATTGACCGGCCGTAGTATCTGTAGCACCTAGATTCCTGGTAGTTCGCCTTTTACTTGTAATATAATAGTCTCTCTTCTAGGATCTTATAACTTTGTAATGTTTAACTCTTTATGAAGTTTACTCAAGCTAGCTAGCTCATGTTGATTACAGTCCTTGTAGCTCCTTAAACTGGGACTAAATTTGAGTTGCTTAGTTCTTTATATTTGAAATTGTGTTTTGTAGTTGGAAGCCTCAGTCAGCAGGCTCGAGTAGAATTATGTATGGCAAATTTGTAATTAGATTTAATTACCGCCACTAATTTCTATTGCCTTAGAGTTGCTGCCTTTCATCCTATTTGATGAATTAGTAATTGTCCTGTTTAAACGACTTACTAGATTTCTTATTTACACCTATGAACCATATGTGTGGGTTATAGGGTGTACCAAGGTGCCTCACACATGATGCTCTTTTATCGAGCTATTTATATTATTGTAACCGTTTATATTATTATGTTTAAACAATGGATGGTTCGAATTTCTAACAATAGTTATTTGTTAAACTTGTAAATTATTCTTATACTTTGTTCCTTCCAATCAACATGTATACAGTAGCCCCATGGCTTTTTTGGTGCTAACAGCTCATAGCTGATAGCTGTGAAAAGTTACCAGACCAAATTATGTATCCCTACGCCAAATCATATGATCCGCGAAAACATGTGTTTAACAGCTGTCACTTCTGACAGTAAAAATTTAGGTATGTACAAGAAAAATAAGTGAATGTTTTATTTATTTTTAATTTATTATTGACCTTGATATGTTGATGTTAGGTATTGTATTGATTATACATTTTTTCTACAATATTAAACATTTTTAAAACCTTAGTATATAATCGCATATTAATTTTTATTATTATTAATAAATAATTTTTAATAATTTTTTTAAATTGTATAAATAATTATTTGTCAAAAGTATTATTAATAACCTTATTAATGTGAAAAATCTAAATGTGTAGTATTACACCGAGAAAAAAACCACTGTAATAAACTTTTTTAACATTATCACAACAAATAAGTCATATTCATTATGATCTGGCTTGTACCTTTTAAGTGTTTTCCAACCGGGTCACAAGAACTTCTTCTATGCCATCATATTTGTCGTTGTCCTCATCATCGTCTTCAGCGAGGTTAATGATGATAGGTGGGTGAATCTCACTTGCATCCATTTTCCTCAACCGGTTCCAATCTTCCTTAGTAAGTTTCTCGCAATAGTCAACAGTCTTACTCCAACAGAAACATTAGAATGTACAGCTATGGCAAAAATTATATATGCAACACACTCATACCTTATTATTTGCATGGATAGTATTAGATATATTTATAAAAGTCCAAAATTATGCATCATATATTTTATTATAACGAGCAAAGTATAATATTAATATTTATTATATATTATTATTTTATAAAACTATACCTTTCAGGGGTAAATTGAGCAAGGGCTTCCTCCAAGATTTTTCTAAGGGCTTCGTCATCATACGTCCTGTCACAACCTGTATGTTTGTAGTAGTACGAATTGAATTGTGCCCAGACCAGTTCTGTTTGGTTGTACTGGCAATGATATGGGGATGAACATATAAACTGGTGCCCATATTGCATGACCATTTCATCAACTTTATACCTGTTTATAGATTTGTTTGCCAAGGCAAGGGCCATTAGTTCTCCCCTCAAAGCAAATGGAGGAAATGCTATACCATTCTTCTGAAGCCATGCCACATATTATTCTTTTTTCCAACTCTTGGTCAGTAATTTCTCCACCTAAAAGTTTTTTTTTCTTAATATTCTTAGTTTTGTGACTGGACATTCTTGATTTGAAGATACTTAGAGACTTTAGTGCATTAATCTATTTGTACTATATAATATATTATATAAAATTAAATATATTAAAATATATTTAGTTATATTAAAATAAATTTGTATACTAATATACATTTTTATATTAATATATATACTTATGTAAAATAATATCATTAAAGTTATAAGAATAATTTAAAATAATCAAATTATTATTATTAGCACCGCGTCTTACTACCCGTTCGAGTTATACGCACTTACGCTTATGTGTAATGGTAGGGTGATTGTGAGATGAAATGGAGGACCTACAGTTTAACATGGAATCCGAACCACGGTGAAGGCCTGGCATTCCCCACATTCACAAGATGTCTTGTCAGAGGTGAAGAAAGGGTTTGGTAATCAGATAAATTTGTGCCGGGACCGAGGATTATCAAATTATATTTAATATTAATTCTTATATTCAAATAAATCAGTAGGTTATTAGATCTAAAATATTTATATATATTACTAATAGATTATTTAGCTTAGATAATAAGATAGATTTTTAAAATAGCGACATAACAGTTGTGAAAGTGTTTAAACCCTTTTTGGATTGAAAGTGCCTTTAATGTGTTTGTGTTGTGTGGGCTTATATTAGTTTTTCACTAACCTGTACCGAATGATATGGAGCATTGTCAACACAAAGTTCCTCGAGGCTAATCAGTAACTGGTTTTTTCATCCAGGTTTCGAAATTTTCCCCGTTCATTTTCCCATGATAATCTTCTGTGGTTTTCTTTGATGCAAACAATAACTCAGCACCTTTCACAAAGCCCTTTCTTGAACCAGCATGCAAAAAAATACATTTTTTGCCATCATTCGTCGACTGCCTATTACAAGTAAATTTTGTATTGTCTTGCCAAATTTTATAAACGGTTATGAATGTTGTAAACATATTACTTATAATTTGACACTGAAAAAAAATCAAGAATCCCGCCCTCGCTTCATAGACCTACTATCCTCGAGTGAAGCTTTTAATTATCTTATGGAATAAAATACACTGAGAGGTAAGATTTCGATTGAATTTGTTTTTATCAAAATAAACCATAAACGTTTTCTACTAAAAGACAATAAAGAGCATAAATATAATTATATGTACCTTTACTTCTTCCTTGATGAAAGGGAATAAAGAGACGTCCATGGCTGTAACCGAAGATTCAAGTACACTCGACTTGATGCAGTCTTGATAATTTTACACTTTTCGCGGTTTTCACCTGATGAAGACTACATCAAATCAAATCAAACTATTCGATTCGAACGGCAACACACATAGATAAGGGATAGTATAGAATGATATCTCCCATGTATCGAGTATGAACAGTTTTCAGCGCTAGCGGTGATTGTAGGCGGTACTAAACTTCAAACATGAAAGTTGGCGCCACATTCAAATGTTTTGTTGGTATTTTTCTGCGCGTTATAATTTCATTCATTTTATTAACTAAAAGCAGGGATCATACTATGTAAATATATATATCATTATATATATCATTTTAGATATTTAAAACATATGCTCTTTGTCAGTAGTTAGGAAGAAGTATATAATTTTATATATATTTATATAAAAATTATAATATACAATTATACCTATATTATAATAGAGAATTATATAAATATTATAATAAATTAGAATATATTTATATACTTCTTTATTATTACCGAATAAAAGCATCAGTTTCTATGTCAACCAAGTAGATGAATTAAAACCCACGAAACAAATGAGGGAAAATGGGCTGATACATAAATATAAATAAAAAATAAGTGTACTTCATCAGAATTTGACTTGGGGTTTGTGCCCCTCTTTTCATAACTCACCTAAAAATTATAGAGATGTATTTCTTCACTCAAATTGTTCTGATAAAAAATGTACTTTAAAAAAATAAATACATATTTGGAGGGGCTCCTGCCCCCTTGCAATAATGCCTCACTAAAAAACTATTGCTCTGCCATTTCGTCACTAAATTAGTTAGAATAAAGCGTAGGGCCTGCTTTCTAAAAAAAATATTTTAGGTGTGGCTTTTGTCACATAAAATGATAGATGTGATTTCTTCAGTAAAATAGTTCAGATAAACTGCACTTTATACTAATTTAACTTTGGAGGGACTTCTGCCCCCATGGACATAACTCCTCACCTAAAAATGTATGAGGAGAGACTAATTCGGGTAAGGTGTTATGTAGGGAAAGTTGGACACACATAAACATCACTATCACCATATTGGAGATGAAGACTCACTTCTTACGAACAAATGACTATCAGCATCACCATCTCAGTTTTCATGGCAATCATTTGAGGTGGGGATGTAGTGGATACGAGAAAAGTCCAGTGTTTTTTTAGTTTTTATCTCAAAACTTTTTTCAACCCAAATAAATAAAATATTGCTTCAGTATAAACATACGAGTTAATTCTTCTTCACATGGTGATACCAACAGTTTTTAAATATATCTCAAGAGCATAATGGCATTATCTAAGAAACCTTTTAAATGAATGAAAAAGTTTGGGATATAATACCTTTTTCATTTCAGATATTCAACAACAGTTGTTGATAGTACTATGTGAAAAAGATTTAACTATATGTTTCTTCTGAAGTAATATTTTATTTATTTGGATCAAAATAGTTTTAGTACAAAACTTAAAAAAAGGACTTGTCTTACACCCCCTATACTCCCCCTCCCTTGAACACACAAAATAATATAATATGTAACTATTCTGAGGTAGTAAGTATGTGCCTTATAAGTTTTGATTACTTTGCAACGTTATAGGGATTGAAGCTCTTGTTTCTTCCTTCAAGCCGGTAAAAAGTGCAATAAGTAACCATTCTTAGGTAGTAACGGCAATTTTTCTAAGTGTTGTATTTTAACGTTTAATGAAGAATGAAAATAAGACCAAAGACAGTTTTCTCGATCCCATTGTATTCCATTGTATTTTACAAAATTCAGAATGGAGAAAGTCACAATATACATCTGCTCACTCAGAATGGGGAAAGAGTGACTTAACTACTAAAACTACTTAAAACTAAAAAAGTTCCAAGTTGAACACTTTGAGCACCTATTTGGTATTCAAACTTTCGTTCGGGCTTCCGAGACTGCCTGACATGAGACTATTATTGTTTTTAAAATCAATATATAGATTTCAAGAGTGATAAATAAAAATAAACAGTCAGTTGGGGTCTCAGCTCCTGACCTTGTAGCGTTCCCGGCCTCTTGTGATGTAATGTTGTTGGAGACTGAGCGCTGCGTGTAGACTTTGTAAATACCCCACTCACCAGGGCCATCCAGAGAAGAGGGGAAGGGGGGGGGGTTCGAACCCTCTAACCCCACCCCACCCAAAATAATTAACTTTTCAGTGTATTCATAAAATGAAAGTTAAATTCCTTATTAATATTGTTCACCTTCGGGCTCCTACCATGCAGACACCCCCACATCCCCCAAAATACATTTTTGGGTACAGCAGTTCCTCTCACCCAGAGTGTTATGTACAACCGTAGTTACGTTATAAACTATTTTGAATAGACCTTATAATATTGCAATGCTAAGCCTAGTAAGATACAATGTTGGTTACTTCTTTTCACAATTTAGCTATTGAAAGTTTGATGTAAAAAAAGTATACAATTGGATTAAATTAGATGATCAGATTTAATATGAAATAGTCTGCTAGTGTCATTAAATATAAAAGTTAGAATAATACTAACAAATATGAAAAAGTAAATCATGTCAAATCATTTAAACATATTCCGCAAAGTTAGGCAGGCTGCTGATTTAATGGCCCTAATTTATCTTATAGAGGATGGGAAAGCACAGGGAAAGTGCCACTAAATCAGCAGCTTAATCTTAGCCAAAGGTAGGAAACCACTCCCCATCCCACTTACCCTATTCGACACAGAGATCTCACTCCAAGACGAAGTCGAGTACCTTGGGATCACAATAGATAGGAAACTCACCTGGAGGGGTCATATATATAAGATCAATGGTAAAGTAATGGGTAAATTCATATAACTGTACTCACTGTTCAAAGGGAGGTAGCTCTCAATTTCCACTAAAATACTACTATACAAGCAAATCATTTAACCGATCATCCTTTATAATTGTGTAGTATGGAGCTATGCCTCCAAAACAAACACGAGCAAACTTCAGGTAACAAAATCAAAATATTACGGACACTCACTGGGGTAGACAGACGCACTATAATAGCCGACCTACACACCATGACAAACTGCCGCCAACTACAGGAAATCTACCAAGACAGAAACAAGAAGTTTTACGACCAGACTGAAACGCACGAGAACGAACTTGTTAGAGGACTCGGACAGTACGACCCGACTGAACCACGACACCATAAACGACCTAGGCTGGCGTAGTTGAACACTTATTTATTCTATCTAAATGTCTACTATAACCAAAAACATATTTAAAAAAATTATAAAATTCCTAGTTGATAATCCTAGAAGGAAAAAAGTATTAAAAAAACCTAGATGTAACATTCCTAGTAGAATAAAAATTTACCAACACTTGACAATCAACTACGCCAGACCAACATCATAATCGCTGACAACCTCACCGCCCCACCTATCCTATCCTCGATCCAAACCTAAGCCCAACCTTCACGCACAAATCACACATTTCATGCCAATACTACCTTTGTCCCGGCTGGACGCCACTGGGATAACCGACTAGGTTTTTTAAGAGTCGGAGGATAATACTAACGCCGGGGTCGACCCCAAATGGGGAATGGAAATGTATCAAAAAAAAAAAAAAAATCCTACCAACCCAAATCTCACTCTTGGACTTGACCTAAAATCGACCCTCATAGTTCACCCACAATCATCATCATACTTTAAATACACCTTCCCTCATCCCAAGAAAAATAAATCCTTCCTATATCCGTCACCCAGCGCATCAAAGGTAGACACCATTCGTGTTTTTTTTGTCCAGTCGTGAAGTATTTCCTCACAGTTATGACACACAATATGAGGAGCCCATTTCCTGTCTTGGTCGCCAAGGGAGATTTCACATTAGGCTTTATATGCACACCTCACAAAGTTATATTGCGCCTTTGACGAAGAAGTGTGTAGCAGCCGCATACATAACAGAATGAATCAGGTTTATTTACACATTTTTGTCTACTTGAAAAAGCCATGATCAGATTTGAAACTAAGAAAAACAGGTGTTATTTTTGTGTAAATTATATAAATCTCTAAAATCCAAAATTAACAAAAAAGATAAAGAGTATTAGTGTTTATAAAAATAAAAGCCTAAATAGTTTAATGGTTAGGGTAGATCTAAGCCAAGTTCTCAAGCTATCCATAGTGTTATTACTTATTAGCAATGGGTGTCATTTTGTTGTTGTTGTTGTTGTTGTTGTTGCAAAAATCCCATCTTGAAATTGCATGAACTACTATTGTTATCAAAAAAACTTTAAGCCAATTTTTATCTGATGACCAATGTCCTTGAATCCATGTCTCGACACTTTTATTTAGCCTATTATGTGTCCATTTGGGGTGGCTGGTCACTGTTACATTCTTGCCCTTTCTCGGTCTTACGTAAGCAAACATTGTTTTGAACCCAAGCCCCCCTTCCCCCAAGCCCTTCTTCTTGTCAGCAAAATCAAGCAAAGCTCTAACACCATTCCTTCCTAAGGTGCTTATGTAATACTTGAACGGCCCCTAATGAGTTCATTCCTGCAGTTCATTTTCAATTCCACAATTGCTAAGTTACATTTTCAAACAATTTAATTCTCTCTAAGGGCTTATATTTTAAACTTTAATAGTAGCCTACATTAGCATGAAGCTGTGAACTAAACCTATTATTGTCGTCTGCTGGAGCAAGCTATTTCTCGTTGATACAATATAAGCTAAATATGCAATATACAATCAAATATAAACTAGGACAACACAAGGATTTTGTATATGAAAAAAAAAGGAAATTCACAAACTAATTAAAATATATTGGAATATTTATAAATTTGGGCCAGGCCTCAAATAGTAGCCCCTTGCTTAGAAAATAAAAGTTAACTTCAGAAATAGCACATTGATTTGAATAAATGTCTTGACTACCCCCTCCCTTTTTTAGTTTTGTAACATTAGTTTGGGTAACAACTTCATACATTTCTCCATCAAGGTCAAATCATGGTGCTCTAAACATCTACCAAATAACTTAATTTATTATGATAAATGCATTCGCAGTCCTTTATACTACTCTCTATGGTAAGTGGTTTCCAAACTCTTTCGCCAGACACCCTCTTTGGTAAATTCTCAAACTCCCCCTCTCTACCTAGTGTTTTGGGATAGTTATAAAAGTTGAATCTTAAAAAAGTTTTTCTCTTCTAGTCACTTCTTTATTTTGTACAAAAATCATAGCAACACTGGCAGCAGCGTATTAGTACCAACAAAACGATTAAAATCTAGCGTGATGGTTCGTACTGTTTTATTTTCAGCGGTTCTTGAATATTGGGTTTGATGTTTGACAGAGCACACAGCAAATTGCTTTTCAATGTCAACAATGCTGTTTAGTTTTTATGGAAGTTTTTATAGCACTGTATCTTACTATTTATTAGTTGTATCAATGTTATTAAAGGAAGTATACCAGCATTTGGGTGGAGGGAGAGTGGAAAACTATTTGGGATTGTAGCATTGGGACGCAAGAAGTAAACAAAAGAAAATCTCATTACTCACCCCATCGCACGTATTTCCGCATTCAAGCACAATACAACCACACTCTCCATCAACATAAATAAAACTGATCGCCTGTGGTGAAAATGGACGCAAAGAACTTGAGCTACAAAGACTCTAGCGGCAAAGACAGTTCACTCGTACACAATTTAGGATGATCTGGAAAAGCCGAGATGTCTGTAGAAGTTTTAAGTCATGCGCGTATTTTGTTCCCGAATGTTCCAGCTCTTTCTCCCCCACCCATTTCCCCGTCATCCAACGTCTCAGGGTTGTATTGTATATATATATATAGTGGCGGCTGGGCAACCAGTCGTCACTCTTGGACTTTATTATATTTGAGGGAAGGAGAAGCTCCGTCTTGAGAGTTGTAAAATGTAAGATCTAAATTCCTTTTGGCTTGCTAATTGATTTCTTTATATAGTTTTTTAATTTAATCTTATAATTCTTTTTTTAAATTCTCTTTCGGCCGTAAATATAATGGTGAATATTGAACTCGAAATATTTATTTCATATATCTAATTTATGGATATCGATTTATTCAGTATTGAATTGGGTTTTTTGTAACGCCTTGAATTTATCTTAAGTTCTGGAGGATTCTTTTGGCTATGACGTCGTCAAGATTTAGCTTATTATTCTACATTGATAATAAACTATTTAATTCTAAAGTAAATATTGTGTTATGACTTTGACATTTTTTGCGTTAGTGCTTATAGGGCATAGATTGATTGTATTGGATAACTTTTATGGGCTAATTGTAAATATCTTACAAGAACTATTTAGTTCTAAAGTAAATGTTGTGTTATGACTAGGACATTTCTAGCGTTAATACCAATGGGATGTAGATCTATTTGTTTTGAAGACTTCTTATAGTCTAATTACTTTAAAAGCTTAGAGAATATAATGTTTTCACGATCTTTGTTACGTCTAGAAAGTGCAATTTGGATTCGAACTCTATCGATAATATTATTGCAAGGCTAATGCCTCTTTTGATTGTTATATTATTTAATGATGGCGCCCAATATACATATATATATATATATATATAATATGAATTGTCATTACCTTTATTGAAACTTAGCCTGCTTCTGATGATTGACATCACGGCTTGTTATACATATTGTAAATTCTAATGATCATCTTAGATAATTTTTTATTTATAATTTTAATATTAAAATAATGTCTTATTTAATAAAAATGAACTTTAAGTCACTTCACGCTTTATTCAGTTAGTTGTTGTAGCATATCCCTTAGGTTGGGTGACATATGATTTATTTTTAACTTTGAGAGGTATTTCCATTTTTTACGTTTTCTATGAGGTTAACCGTCCACGTAATCAACTTCCGCAACTGGTGTGAGTTGTAAGATCTGAGTCTAGAATCTTCGATCTCAGATATTCAAAACACAGAACTCCAATAACTCACTCCTATTCTCCCCCTTTTTTTGACCCTATTAGATTTGGTTGTTTTTTGGACCTCCTGCTTTTCCTTAATTTAGTTAAGGATGATTCAGGATAAACCACCTTCAGTACACCCGACCAGGATTTGAACCCCGATATCCCTGTCATTGGCAGTCTAGTCTAACATGAGAGTTACCATATGGCCACCAAAGTTGGTTTATGAGAGTTAAGAGTTGAAAATTCAGCAGTGTTGCATGTGACCGCAACGATAGCTTATGGGAAAAGTAGTGTGACGTAATTTGCCACCCTACCATGTATTTCTCTATATTTTTTTAAATTTTGAGAAGAGTTTCCAATTTATTTTCGTTTGAAATTAAGCACTTCAAAGTTCGGCCGCTGTATTAATGGCTTGACAAATAACACTATTTACATACATTCAATAAAGTAAAAGGACTGAAGGAACAACGTATAACATTGTTTTAAATAGTTTAAATCTAAGGATTTTTTATTTAAGAAAGAACACTTACCTTTTATTAAACATATTAATTATCGTTCCAAGAAGTTTGTTTACTCTCGTATTTATAAAGAACGTCAGCCATGATTAATTTCAACGCATGCGCAGATCTGTCAAAAAAGTGAGCGGTGGGTCTCGTGATTGTAAAAGAAGAAAAAAGAGGAAACAAGGCTAGATGTAAATAACTCAAAGGTAGCGCGCTTTTCAATTCTGACAGATAGAAATAAACAATTAATTCTTTAAGAAAACATTGTTCACGTTCATTAGGATGTATTTCAATGTGTATATTAAACCTGCATTGAATTTGATTTTTATCCCTTGTCCATAGCCAGCATTTTTTCTTTTGGTATAATATATTAGTTTTTTCTTTGGACTTGGAAGTAAAAAAAAATAGAACATTTAAAAATTTGATTTTGGACGACTTTTGGTAGGAGACTGGGTCTTCTTCCTCGGTGTTGGTCTAACATGGAGCCAAATCTGTGGAGCTCTTAGTTTAAATTATTTTTCTCCTAAATCCTAGGAGTGGCGCCCAACAAATAGCACAATTTTTATAAATCTTGACATTAACTGTTGTTATGTAAACAAGATTCAGAAGACACTGATATTAGACAAAGTAAAATTATAATTTATATTTTTCATATATTTTTTTACCACAGTAGAGAGGAGTAAATTGGGGGGTGAATCCGAGGCTTGCAGCCTTGAAAATAAAAACGGGGATGTGCATTGGTTTCTCACTTCTCTGGTTGTTCCTATAATAGATTAATAACAACTGAAAGACAATGTTACCAATGCTACAAGGAAAAAATTATTTTACTTAGGTACTTTGAAAAAGTGTTTGATATAAATAATGCCTTCAATTCCAAGCTGGGAGAGGAGGGTAGCTATCACCCCCTACCTCTTTAAACAACATAGTTCAACACATTATTTATACCTGTGGCCATGACACCAAGAATGATCACTCTCCTTGTGTTTGGCCTTTGATAGTTGTATAGAGCATTGAGCATCACTAAAAATATTGGTCTACTTTTAAATTGTCAAATATAATAATAGTTATGATGATGTTGTTGATGATGATGATAAATAAATTTGTTAAATGTATAGAGCATAAAGCACCACTAAAAATGTTGATGTACTTTTATATTGTTAAATATAATATAAGTTATGATGATGATGATGATAAATAAATTTGATAAATGTAAATTATATATTTTATTCTTATTTAAAATATGTTTAAAAATATATCCCAACACCTTTTAATAGCACGTTTGTGTGTTAATTATTCTAGAATAAACGATTTAATATAAGTCCCCTCACTAGGAAAGTTGATTTAACTAGACTTAAATACACTTAAATATAACAAAAATATTATGAGTTACACTTTTTAGTTAATATACTTACCCTGTAAAGATAGTAACCTATGCTAAGCAATAAAAAGTTACAATTGATACTACTAGGTTTTCTAGAGTAATACAATATATATCTTGGTTCTTATCTTTGCAACTAAAAAATTGATCCAAAACTGCTATTAACATAAAAAAAAAGAATATCCAATTGAACATAAATTTCCTCCATCCCCAATTAGTTTTAACCAAGTAGTTTAAAGCTGAACTTTAAGATAGGCATAATAGACACTTTGATGGTACAATATAGAAAATATATATTTTTTTCTTTTAGTAACATGTATTGTACTACAAGTCGTTAGGGCTATATGCGTATGTATTAATTATGCTAGTGAGTTAGGGATGAAGGAGTTTGAATTTAAAGAAAATGTATCCACATTTTCATAGAGAAAGAGTAGAAAAGCATTATGGAAAGACCACTCTTCTAGAACTGAACAGGATTCAAACCCCAATATCCTGATAATTGGAAGTTCAGTCTATTGTAAGAATAACGCCTTAGACCAGGTACAATAAAAATGCCATAAATATAATTAAAACAATGAATAAAAGAGCAAATTTATTCTAATAATATGTGGCAAATACAGTGGCGGCTCGTAGCTAAAATTAATGGGGGTGCTGCTCCAGAATTTTTTTAGCCTTTGTTTTAAAATTGTGTAAAAGGGAAAAAAAACATGTATAAAAAGAAAATTTATTTAGGAACTTAATAAAATCTTAGCAAAAAATATAATTTTTTTTTTACTTACTTTAACTTAAATTGTTACAGTTCATGCTTGATCTATTCATTTAAAAATGAGCTCCATTCTTCTTGTTTTAATTTGCGCAAATAGTTCAATATTTTTCTTCTTGGTCTCTGGATGACTATTAAGGAAATTTCTCTCCAATGAAAGTACTGCGAGCGCATTTAGTCTTTCTGTTAAATAAAAGAACCGAAAAAAAAAATGAATCAAATAGAATAGCTGGAAGCAGAATAATATTATATTTCTACACTCTTATACACTTGATCACATTCAAGAATATGATACACGGTTTTTAAGCACAACACACACTGAGTAAAAATCCTTCCACCATCACACCAGAGCCGGCACTGCAAGAGCAACAGTGCTCTCTCTACTTGGTGGTCCCGACTTCTTCCCCCCCCCCTATGTGCGCATGCGCACAACAGTCAAACACCATGTCGCTGGCACTGTGAAGCACACAGTTCCATACAAATATTTTTGTATATTTTTATAAACTGGGGATGGCTACTGAAGTACTGAAACTAAGCTTAGGAAATATATATTGTACTACAAAAATAAAGAGAAAATTAAAGAAAAAAGAACTCATTATATTAAATGTTATCGATAATATCAAGTGGAAATAGGGAATGCTGCAGTTCTGCAGTGCCTATACACGAGCCGCCACTGCTGGGGGAAGACATATATCTTAATAATGTGCACTTTTTTTAAAATCGTCATATTATCATCATATAGAGAGCTATTTAAACAATTCTAGGCATACAACTTTTATAAATTATATTTAGGATTAATCTACAATTTTACTTCAGTTAACTTAACAATACCCAGACTCATGTTTCGTTCCAACATCGATCCTGGGTCCTGGATTCACTCTAGAAAATGACTAGATGGCCAATGAAGCGGAGATTGGATTTATAATATCTGTCGGGTGTATTCAGAGTGGCTTTTCCTAAATGGTTTTATATACTCTCTCCACGTTAATCAGGGTAGATCAACTCTAAAATTCTACCTTCCTCATTTATACTCCATTAGATAAATATAATAAAAAATAACTACAATTTGACTATATCACCCTACAAAATGTATTTTAAAAAGGTAGAATTTTAAAGAAAATCTACCAGCATTTACATGGGGGGAGGGAGAGGGATGGGCAACCATTTAAGAAAAGCAACCCTCAGTAGATCTGACTGGTAATCAAATCCCATCTTTCCAACATCGGCTGTCTAGTCTACTGAGGTAATGACAAATTATACAATGCAGCCACCGTAGCGGGTGTATAATAGTTGCATTTATATACATATACACTAATTTATCAGAAGGGAAAAGGTATAAGCTTTAATTCAGCTACCTTTTGAAAATAATTACTCATATTTGAAGCTTTACTTTTCTTAACATGCTGCTGGTATGAAGAAATAACACTATTGATGGACTCCTCAAACTTACCTTGAGATACAGTGTGTACTTTTACTTATTTCCATTTCACTACATCTTTTTGAGACTCTTCCATTGGTTTTTCCCCCCTGGATATCGCTTTTTATACACAAGCAATAAACAAGTCTCCTCTTCTTGAAGAAATTATTTTTGTTTTTGTACAAGCACAAGCGATTTTTCATGGCCTATGCACAAGAATGTGCAGTAGGAATCTAAATTATACTCAAACTAAACTATAATTATAAATTAAGGCCACTTCGACTGATAGCTGCTATCCAACTAAAAGCACGTGAGGGGGTCAGTAAATTGGACAAATTTAAACAAGTGCGGTGAGTATAGACATGTCACTGTCATGCGAGTGAAAATATGTGTTTTCGAATGTGCTTGGCGTTTATAGTCTCGGGCAGACAGTAACACCTAAGCGCATTCGAAATATGAATAGACAAAAAGTAAGTACTAAACATGAATTTTCAACGCCACAGATATTCGGAAGTTATCTATAAGTATGTTTATCAAAGGTAAACACATGAACAATGATATTATTTTTGAACATTAGAATTTGAGTTTAAGATCTGTGTTACATAACACTTTGATGTACCCCACTCTCTCACCATGTAACAGCATGTATACATTAAAGCTCCCCCCCTCCCCCCTCAAAGCATTACATAGTTTATAGACGACCCCTAAGGCATAGTTTTGAATGTTAGTCTTAACACTCTTTTTCTATTTCCATAAAACATAGAATTGTTGGTCAAAATTATGACATGTTTTCCTATGCCTATATGGTGTAGTTTAGAATAAAGGGCTTAATGCTCTATTTATCTAGGTCCATACGACTTTATTTACTATGTCAGTGTGTCTGACTACCTTTTCTAAGTCCTTAAGACATAGTTTTATATATTAGGGATTAATAATGACTCCCTAAACGGTATGACCATGTTAGGATCTCTTTATGGCAGAAATCCGGTTATCTAACATTTTATTCAATGACCTAGTTATGTCCCCAGTCACCAGTCACTATTATTTCTTTTTTTGTGTTCAGTATCTATTTACGGTGAACAACCTGTGGGAGCACTGCTAGTTCGTTGTAGTGGTCCGGGGGGATAGTGCTTTGTCTCAGGCGCTGTTTGTATTAAGTAAAACCATTATTATTTGTACTATTTATTGTATGCCCAAGTTAGGGTGGAAATATAAATATACTATTGAATGTTCAGGCAGTGCTTATTAGGAATTGACCGGCCATAGTAATTTAACAACATAGATGAAAGATAGCTCGCCTTTTACTATTTGTACATAATGTGTTAGTTCCTCTTCTAGTTTATTCTTAGGTTTTGTAATCCTCCTTGGAGTTACCTCAAGCTAGTTATCTTATATAACTTCCTTCATTGTAACTCTATAAATTTAGGATTTAATACACCATGTTTTCATTCACTATAGTTTCACTATTATACATGTTTTTACCTTTCATCTCTTAGTCTGGTATTAGCTAGGCTGGATTGTCTTGTATTGTGGCCTATCCTTAAATTAATATTTGTTGCCTATTTTTGACTGTCGCTATGTTGAGGCTGACTGACGCTCCTTCGTAGGAGAATGAGTGTTGATTCTTATTTTTAGAGTTACTAAACCAAACTATCTGTTAAATTTTACTTTTGTTAGTTCCTTGTTATCAAGGAGCTTATTTATATTCCTGCTTATCGGGGAGTATGCAACTATGATAACTGAATAAAGTTATCTTTAATAACAATGGGCTCTTTGATCTAATATCTATTTAAAACATATGTTATTTGTTATACTATTAACTTATAACTAATAACTTATTTGTTATACTAGTATATTTCTCTTATGTCTAATCCTTCCCAAACCTTCATGCTATAATTTTGTAAATGTAATCGCCACTTCTACTTGATAGGAGAAACGAGGATTCACATTAAACCACTGAAGCATGTAGTAATTATGAAATAGATTTCCAACACTATTTAAAAATAAACATCTCAAAAAATAGGCTCAATGTTTTCACAATCAATCTGATACTTTATTTTGTTATTTCCTTAAGTGTTTTATCATTGATTCACAAAAATAGTTGAACAAGTTGCTCTGCTTATGCAAAATAAATGAACAAATGATTTTCTAAAAATATATTTTATTAGTCATAATTACAGGATTATATACAGAGTAAAAGTATAATACAAAAGAATGATGCAACATTTTACTGGATTCTAGAATCAATAAATTAATCGAATTAGGTTTTTCCTTTTCTCTTCAAAACTTTTAACAAAAAAATACTTATACAGGTAATTTTTTAAATTAAAATTTCAAATATTTTATAAAACCTTGTATTGTTTGGTTAACGAATTTAAACTATTATAATTCATAATATAAATAGAATAAATAAATTTCATTTGAATAAGATTAAAGGTTTTGTAGTATTGTAGCTCTAAATTTCTAATTTTACAATTTGGATCCTTAAATTCTACAAACAATATTATTTATTTTCTATTCTAATCATGTTCTCATTATAGTTAAAGAAAATGCTTTATTTATTTTGAATCCATTCAGAAAAGTAGTTTATACCTATTTACAATAAAATACTTGGCATATTTCAGTATCCTATATATTATTTCTGTTGTCAACATCCTCTTTTCTCAAATAATTCAAAGCCTACAGCGATGAATTAGGGTATCTGTAGATATGATTTTTTACCGACTTCTGACATAGCATACTCAGTTTACGTTAAAACACATTGTTTAGTATTTAAGTTAAAAGAAAAATCTAACAATATTTTTTTTGTATATTATTTCTGTTGTCAACATCCCTTTTTCCCAACTAATATAAAGCCTACAGCGAGGAATAAGGTATCAGTGGATAGGATTTTTTAACAACTTCTGACATTGCATACTCAGTTTACGTTAAATCAGCCTGTCGGAGACGGGCTTAAAAACGGGTTTTATTTTATTTTAAGAATGAAACACAACCAATTATTAGGCCTACTATAGGTAGGTTTGAGTATAACCTCTGTTTATTTATGCCTAACAGTATTTGTTACTATTAATTGAATTTACACTTTGAACAGTTGTTTTAGTATTCAAATTATTGTGACTGGATGTTTAACATTTTAAACAAAAGTTATGTTAAAATCAGAAATGTTAAGAATATAATGTAAATTTAATAGGTATATTGTATATATTGTCTTGCACATGATTTATGGACTTTTTTACAAGGCATATAATTTAACAGCCAAATATTTTAATAAACATGTATGTCTACTTTTTAAATAAAATTATCTATCAGGGAAGCATAGAGCAGATAATAAATATCACATTACAAAACATGAAATTAACTATTTTTAAGAATTTATAAACAAATTTTTATTCATATAGGTTGAACATAAATCTATATTTTCATAAAATCTGATAGAAAATAAGTATGACTAGGAACATTCTTTATTAAATAAATAGCCTTAAAAGTAAAATAGAGACTTTAAAAATTTACTCATGTGCGGGTGTACATTTGGAAGGGGTTCTTGGGGTTGAATAATCCCTTCACCACTAAATTAGGAACTTGTTTTATTAAAAAAAAAAATTTAAGAGTTAAAAGAACACTTTGTGAATTACAATAAAATCATGTCTAAGATTCAGAAAGTGATTCCAAGTTCCTACTTTGCCATCTCGGTCACAACATTTGATCTAAAAGACTGTAATTTATCCAAACCCTTGCGACCTTTCTTCCAAATTTGAGATCTGGAAGTCTATGTGGTGTAAGGCTAGCAAAAATAACTGGCCCAGTACAGCTATTGAAGGATTATCTCAGTACAATGTAAAATATTACCATCCCAACAATTATAAGATGCTACAAATATAAGTGATGAGGGTGGTATCAACTGTTTTGTCTGAAATATATCTTTTTTACTTGAAGAGATTTAAAAGTTATTATTATTATTATTATTATTATTACTATTATTACTACTACTTACTACCCGTTCGCTAAAAGTTATTTGAGAGACACTTTGGGACAAGATTGACTTATTGGGAAAGTAATGTTGAGGCTGACGAGGGGTTTTAGATATTTGCTAAATTGCAAGACGAGAGTATTTAATTTTGTAAACTATCCATGTGCACTTAAGCAGAGGTGTAACTAGGATTTATGGGAGATAATGGCCCTCAGGGCAAAAAATGGTGCTCCTTCAAGACAATTTTTTTTAAATTTGTCTCAATTCTTTTTTTAGGTAATAAATCTGGCTGTAGCCCTACATATTATTATATGGTTTGCAAAATAATTAAAAACAAAACACTTTTATTGTTAAAAAATTAAATTTAGATGGTTGCTAATAAAGATGGTCGATAATTCACAAATAGTGATTTTTTCACCTATATGTTTTGGTCACCATTACTGCCAGAGACTTTGGTGGCATATTAATTACAAAGTGTAAAATTTCTTGCTCAATTTCTGTTTGCTTTTCTTGAATTTGTTATGTTAGTTTTTTATTAAACATTAACTATTCAATGTTGAAAACAAATCCTTTTAATAATATTATTTTTACTAGCATTTTATTTTGTTTTATTTCAACATTGCCATTTTAAAACACAAGGGAAGCTATTAATTTTTAGTTTATTTTTGTTTAGATGGACAAAAAAATAAATAAACAAAAATGCAGTGCAGAGGATTAAACTTAGGGGAATGGTAGGAGTTTACCCCTCCCCCAGCCACCACCATCCTTGTACAAATATTATTAATAACCTATTTTAGTATTTCTCAATGCTTAAGCCAGCAAAGTCTGATTTTTATTGTAAACCCACTTTCAACCACCAACATTGATACAAAACTTTGGCATCATATAAATAGGCTATATGTTATCTATTATTTAAAAAGTGATCAAAAGCTTCCAACAATACTTCATTGTGAATTACTATATGGTTTCTCTTTGCATCCTTAGTTAAACTAACTAATAATAAAAATATTACAATATAAATACAATTTTAATATTTTTATTTAAGCTATTTTGGCAGTATTGCTTCCAGTTTTCAAATAACAAGCTTCCTATAAAAATCAGACTATATTATTAGACTAATGTATTCATAACATCTAACCCGAATAATTATTATTTCAATGGCTTTCAAACTGCTTTAAAAGGGAGTTAATGTTAACAACAAAACAATCCTTGTAATTGTCTGTTGGGGTAAGTTACTACAAGACACCAAGACTCATTCCCCAGAACTAATTTCATGGTATGGCCCTTGAATTGTATCCAGTTATTTAAGACTTAATTTTGTATGCACTATTCAATTAATATTTATTATTGAGGTAACCAAGTGGTATATTGCAATTACAAATACACAATAGGCCTACTTACCTACTTATAATAGGCCTACTTATAACTAAAATACTACCCTATTTTGAACAGTGTTAGAATTTTTATAGACATTTCATTTAAAGAAACTATCTCCATAGCTATTTATTATAAGTATTTGTTTATACTCTAGGGCAGACCAAAGCAAACCTTTTAGAAGGTCAGCATTGAAAACTGAAATGAAAAGGCAGGCTGCTGCCAATTTCTCAGACAAAATAAATCGTTTATTTTTGCAAACGATTATGGAACTCAAAAATGAAATAGTGGGCTCTAGTTTTCCTAAATATTACCAATATACTTTTTTGGAAGATAACTTTTGTTTATCATTGTCTTTATGCAGAGGAATGTGTTCCTTTCTTAAAAAATATAACATTTTGAGTAAAAATGTATTTGATTCAATTTTATATTAAAAAAGGAATAGTTAAATTGTTGCTTGGTATTTAATTATCATAGTGTTGTCACAATAAAATACAACAGTTTATATCTATTATAAATATTTACATCCAGAATCTCAGTCAAACCATGAAAAGTTCTTTTTTTTCCTGATACTAATAACTTAGCAAAGTTTTTTTTAAATATAAAACATATTTATTGCCAGGAATGCAAATCTTTCTGTTGACTTTTAGATACGGTACCTATCTTAGAAAAATAAAATCTAAAGTATTTATTAAACTACCAGTATCCAGAAAAATGCATTCAGGAAAGTAATTTTCAATTTTATTTAAGGATAGCTAATTCATACTATGACAGAATTCAATAAATACTCATGTATTTACTTAATTAACATACAAATAATAGACTTTGGTAGTCTCTAACACAAATTAATAATTTATTTTATTTATAAATAAGTATTATTTGTGCTTGTAAATGTGAATGTTCCAAGAATGGGTCATTAGGTGAGTTAACACTTAACCTTTCCATATCTTATTCATGACAGGTTATTATAAATTTTAGTTGCTTTGAATATATCACAAGCAATGTAGACGATTTTTAAATGTTTCAATTAAAGGGAAAACTTGATTTTTTTTTTACTTTTAAAAGATCTAATAATTGATTGCAAATGAAACTTTACAGTATATTCATATTATAAACAACAATATTTTCTATGCAAACCAAGATCCTTTATCTAATATGTTTAAATGTTTAATTTTCTAGACAAGAGTGAAAAGATTTTATTTAAAAAAAGTAAGATAGCTTACAAATGGTGTTTTAATAAATTATACTGTACCTGAAAGAAGTTCCCAAACCCTTGAAATCATAGTTTAACCCCTTTTAAAATCTCACATTCTTCACTTCTATGGCGGCAAAGGTATTAATGTCTTTTGCTACAGTGACAGTAAAAATGTGATGGACAGAAAAAAATTGTCCAAAATGTATGTTCTGGTACTATTGCTTTGATTTACAAAATTCAACCTGTTGAAGATCTCTTTTACTTTATGAATTAATGAGTCGAGTTTATAAGAGTGATTGCACTGCACGAAACTTTTTTTTAGGTATAACTTAAACTTTCGTCCTTCTTCTCATATCCAATAAGGTAGCCTTTAATCTATATATAATCACAAAAACTCGTCAATCTGCCAGATTTATATTCTTGATTGACTGTGGAAGCTGTAATCTTAAATCACATAGTTTACACAGATAAACTGGTACTTTGACGTTTTATTATCAAACAGTTTTCACTGCAGTCATTTAACAGCATGAACCTACAATGATTTCTAACAGTGTTTATCGAGGAGGTCTGATGCTGGTGGTAACATTTCCATCATAGTCTTCTGGGTCATCCTGAATCAGTCCTGTGGAATTGATTTGGTGAGAGATGGTTTCAGGATGATTATAATTAATGTCATCATATTCTTCTGGTTCGTCTTCAAGGTCATTTTCTTCATGATAATGGGCTGTGCTATTATATCTGCAATAATAAATTCAAGCTAAGTCATTTATAAATTATTTAAATATTGTGCCATGAAAAAAATACATTAGTCATGTTTTTTTGATGATAAAGAGCAATAAACTGCAGGTCTTTATTTGGACTTATTACTAATCAGAGGTTCTTAATAGATTGTGTTTTTGGATTTTGGTCAGGGACTTCAAATAGAAAATCAATCGTGAAACAATTTTATTTGAAGTTTGCTCTTATTAGGAACTGGTAACTATGCAAAATATTGCGTGGGTACCCCAGGTGAAGCTGGATTCTACTGCTAATATAAAATAAAAACAAAAACACGTCAAAAGTGTATACAAATTATAAACAAAAGATTTCATCTTTGTTCTCTAGAACGTAATACAAATATTATAACACATAAACATAAAAGCAGTTATTTGTAATGCCAAACCTTTACATTAAAATATAATTCAATTTTCATTATTTTCACTTTAATTAAAATTGTACATTTTCAAAAATTAGAGGATTCAAAAGAGAAGTGAGATTCAAAATACAATTATAGATTAAGATTAGAGATTTAATATATATAGAATTTGATCTATGTCCAACTGAATAAAACCAGCATTCACCCGAAGGCAAGATATTTATAAGAAAAAATAAACCCTAGACTCCCAGATAAGAGACGAATCTAATATCTTTATAATCAACAACATAAGCACCTACCCCTGTTCTTCTTCTTCCAAAAGGTCAGGTAGGCCACCTCTTTCATCAGCTATTTCACTTGGGATCCCTTCCACGTCATCTGGTATTTCAGTTGTCCACTCGTTAACCACCTCTAATAGAGGGTTTGACTCTGTTGGTTGCAACTTGTCAACAAATAGCACCCTGTCTATGTAATACATTGTGCCAAGGTTGTACACAAAGATCTCACTCTCCAAAATATTGGCATTGTTTACCGTTACTCCCCCTAGAACAAAGTATAAAACCTTATTCATGTAACCTGCCTCAGTGGCCAAATGCCCTAAGGCGTTACTCTAGTGTTAGACTGGCCTGCTGATGATGGGGAGATCCCAAATTCCGGTTGGGTTCCACATAAATGCAGGTAGATTACCTCTATGATGCTTCCTTCTTCATCCCTACCCCATTAGAGTAACTATCATATTCACTATAACCTGAACAGGTAGATGATGATGATCATGATAGCAATAAATAATAACATTATTATTTAATCACTGTGTTTTATTTATTCTTTTATTTTCTCCTCTTAAAGAAACTAGGAATATTTTAACTGGCAACTTTTTACTATCGCTGAGATTTTCAATTTGTTAGCAGGCTCAATGTCCCATCACAAACTATTACTATTCTTATCCCATAACCATAGAATTCTGAAACCTCTCTTAGTGACTGATCAGACACTCCTTTGAGACCTTTAAATCGTTTAATTCACTTTAATATTATGTTTATAAAATAACATTCCCCACATCTGTTAAGTAAATAAACCCTATTTATTTGATCAAGCTATGAAAGTTTAAAACCTCAAATTGCAGCACTAATCCAATCTCATCTCATCACCACTCTCATTAATAATACCATGGCTACTGGTCTGCAACCTCCCTCTCTGGTTGTACCTTATTAATTAATATATATCTTTTATGTTTGAGACCCGCCCTTTGTGGACATGGGTCCCTGGACAGACTTGATTTGCGAGTCCACCCAGCTATCTGCTTCGCCCTTTACTCCCTAAAAACTTAGTTTTTGCTTAATGTTATTATAGTAGTTTGCACCTTTATACCAATTTTCATCTGTTTAAGGTATCAGGAAATCCCCTAAAAGGTATGTATATTTTTACAATAATTTATTATGTAAGCCATGTTTTTTATACATATAATAATTGATTTCTCTCCTACCCTTTGTTAGATTTTTTTCATCAACAAACATGATCTGTATAAAGGTCCAAAGAACAATTGTGCCAAGTTTGAATTAAATCGGTTAATGCATTCAAAAGTTATCATGAAGCATATCACCACAGACAGACAAATGCAAATCAATGTAGTTAAAATGGAGAACTCGCTTCACTTGTTAAATAAATCAAAACCATATAATTATATTTTTATTTGTTTTTACACACAAATTTGCTAGATTGCCTATTAAGGGAAACTACTATACAAGCGTGCAAGCAAAAAATTCTTATCCGGCTTGTTTTTTCCCCCTTTGTCACTGAAGCAAGTATGGGGCTCCCCATATCATGGGGCTCTCCAAATCATGGGGCTCTGTGTGGCCGCACCATTTGCACAACCCTAAGAGCAGCTCTGTTTGGGACACAATGTTTTATGCTAGGCTTGGAATAGAGCGATGGATGGTATTAATATTAGGGGTAAGAGGTACTCAGCATACTACCTGAGTAACACTCAAGTAACCCGCTTCAGCGGTTGCGTGGTCTAATTCCCTACTCTCGTGTTAGACTAGATTGACAAAGACGGGGAGATCAAGGTTCGATCCCAGTTGGGTCTCCTGAGGGTGTTTATACTATATAGTGTTCCACTCTCCTTCCATGCAAATGTAAGTACACTTATTCTCAATTAAACCTTCTTAATCCCTAAGCCATTAGTGTAATTAGTACATAGGTGTAAAACCAAACAGGTAGTCAGTCAAGGTGCTAAAATAAACCCCACTAAAGTATACATTATTGGGTCCAAACAATTCACATGAAAAAAACTAGCAATATGGCTTCCAATCTCAATACTAGATGAACTTATCTTTTTCCCTTCCATCTAGAACATTCTACATAATATATCCATTTATAAGTAACTACTGCCACTTACTAACGGTCTTTTAAAACCTTGAACAACTCTTACCATTGAGGAATAGTCTTAGAAATCATTTCAATTCTTTCAACACCAAGTCTATTCTTATCTCCTTTATGGTTAGTGAAAGTTGCTTTTTTTCTCTCTCAATTTTTTTTACTACATTTCTACTCTGTAAATGTATTGGTATTATTTAAATTGTTGGTTAATTTATTAAAATAAAAATATTAATCAGTAAGTCTAGAAATCTATAAAGATACACAGATATAATTAGACAGGTCACAGACTGAGAATGATTACTGAAGGTGGGTTGGAGGGTAAAATAGGAAGAACTTCAAATAGGAGTGTGTGTGTGTAGAGAGTATCTGCACCTACCAATCTGTGGCTTGAAGATGAAAGAACAAGACAATCACATTGGATTTTAAAATCGTGTATATATTTTAAATGAACTCCTAGATGCGACACAAATGGGGAGCACTGTTCGAGTGTCCTTTGCACATGTACATATCTAAAGTAACTAACTAATCTAATAACTTACATTATTAAGGCCTCTACCTACCATCATTATTTCCCACAGAGATCACTTTGTCTCCAAGTGTGTGGAACTGCTTGCCTTCAGTTAGGTCTTTACTATAAAGTCTGCCCTTCACAAAATGGTTTAATAGGATCTGAAGACCTTCGCCTTTGGATAAGAAGTTGTCAGGCCTGGTTGACAACTCGGCTTCCTCAAATGCTTTGTCAGTGGGCACAAAGAACGTGTATCCTGAAATCAAAAGCGATGACAATCTTTGAAATTTAACTAGAATATAATTTTAAAGCTTCATTTATTGGAACGTTCCAATATGCTTAAAGATCATTATAATAGGTCATGAACCTGTTTCGGTGATGGCATGGTCTAAGACATAACTTTCACGTTAAACTAAACTGCCAGTGACAGGGATATCAGGGTTTGAAACCCTGTGGTTGGGTGTATTAAGGGTGATTTTTCCACTTTTCCTCCTTGCAAAATGTAGGTACACTTCCTCTAAATCCAACCTTCCCTATTCCTAACTGAGTGGCGTGATTAGTTCATATACATATAAACTGAACAGGAAGTAAGACGCGGTGCTAAAAAAAAGCCATAGATCCAAAGTATTTAAAATAATCAAATTCCCACCCCTGTTTCTCTATATTCAAGTATGAACCAGACTTGGCAAAGGTTAAGTAAGTTAATGCATATTTTAGATAAAGTGTGTTTGATTTGATTTTATGCCGACTCACATGAATGATTAAACATAGGCTAATTATTTTGATTTGAAAACTATTAGTAATGTTTTGGCGTCTATAAAACTGAATGTAATGAGTAATGAGTGCATCTAAACAAAATATCCGTAGTTGGTGTTAGTGCTTAAGTGTTTATCTCACCTAACTTAGGTAAGTAATGCAGCTCGAACCAAACTTCACATCATGGTGTTGTTTTCTGTATTCTAATTTATTAAATGGTAGTATTGAAACCAGGGAAACCGATTTACCATATTAAAAAAATAAATGGTACGGAACTCCGCATGGACTTTTTCATTCTATTGTTTGAAAATGGAGATATTTACCAAAAACTCTAGATATAATATGTGAAACAAAATAATATACACTAGCAAAACAAAACATAAATTGCACTATACTTATGTAAAACTTTTTTTTTTAGTCCCGGTTTTAAATTTTATAATTTTATTTTTAAAGAATTAATGTCCTCATTTGTATGTTTGACCGATAAATAATATCAATATTGGGTCCACAATGATCCCACACTTCGTATTAAAATGTCAACCCAAGGTTGGGTGTGATACTAGGTAAAGTTGGCAAAATTTACTGTACATGAAGTGTGCGACCTTATGAGGAATCTGCGAAGTAACATGTGACTTTCCAATGTCAAAAGGTTACTCACCCCTGCTTTAGCTTATACGATAGGACCTTAGTGGAACCTATTATGGTTAGAATACAATATTTCAGGATATATGGAGTTTAAATTTTGTATTAGTTGTCATTAGAATATAATGATAACAGTACCTTTCCCTGCGATATGTGGTGCAAGATCAGCGAGGTTGAGGAACCTGGTGATGTGTGTGAAGCGGTCAGGATCTTTCTCCAGCATGAGAAAAGCATGTGAGAGGAACTGGGACCTCATCCAGGGGAAAGCGAGTAAAGGAGCGGTCTCTTTATCTCTGTTACTCTGCTGGAGTTTCTTGACGATTTCATCGTCCACAAAAAGAACCTCTCCCAAGAACATCATGTTCCCATCAGACACAGGTGTGTCCCCTTTCACTACCTGGACTCCATTCACTGTCAGCACACCTGCACTCGAACTACCGTTGGCTGTAATCAATAACTACAATATGTATACACTCATAGGCACAAACATATTAAAACAATGCCATTTTATTATTTCTAGGAGTCTTAGAAACAATGATAAAGTTTTCTCCAACCTATATGAATATACAAAAACTCATCAAAAATCTCTTGGAAGTAGTTAAGATGGTTGAGACATTGTGCTTTAGAGGATGTCCAACCTTCATTTATATACTTTGGTTCAAATCCTTGTAAGATCATAATTTGGCTTTGTATTATAGAAACAGGATTAAAGGAATGAGGGGATTTAGTGAGAACATAGAATTTAATGCATGCTATTTTGCTAACAACCCAAGCACTTGAATACACACCTATAAAGTCAATAATTAAAAAAAAATATTGTCAAATGAGAGGTGTACAAAGTGAGTGTTACAGGCTTAACCCATATTATTGATGTAATGTTTGTATAATAACATTGCCAAGTTGTTAATTTCTAATCATTAGTTTTGGAGCAACATAGCATCCATTTAAATTAACAATAGCGCTTGGTGAAAACAAGTGATGTGTAAATACATAATATTTATAGGGTATTGTACCCTAAAGCTTCATACTTAAACTGTGCTGGCCCCTGAGCAGGCGCGCTGGGCTATAAAGTAACCCAATTTTATATTTGTTGGTGTGTTAACACTGTCAGAAGAATGAGGAGCATATTACTCTTTTTAATCCTTCAGTGTGACCTTGACTGCCTACTGGTATATTTTGAATTAAATTAATTAAACTATTCATCTGTAAATTGAAGCTATTTAAATACACTTATTGTTGAGACATGAAATACCCCATGTGCCCACTCAAGCAACACAAGTTTTTCTATTTATCAAATTGATTTTTGAACAATTATAGGGGAGGAGGGAAGAGAATATGGACCCTGTGAAAGAAGTAAGGTGAGATGTTCCCCTCACCTCTGGCCACACTACTGGATGTAGCCTTATACAAACATTTCGTGTAAAGAGGGACAACCCTAGAAGTTGCGGGGCCCATGGCAAATCCTGTGAGTGGGGCCCCTATACAATGTATATTTATGTGAGGTTCCTCATGGTTAAAAGTGTCCAGATTGGCCTATTTGAACACATTTCATGTACATGCAAATTTTGTTTATTGAACTGAAACTCAACTTTTGTGAATACATTTATAGGAATAGGGAAAGTGAAAAACACATTAAAAAAAAACAAATTACAATATGAGTTAGTGGGACGGTAGCACGCAAGGCGAAACTTCTCCGACAACAGCAACAAAGCCATGGGAGCGGAGAGGACTATGTGAGGTTAAAGAGTCAGTGTGGCGATGGTGAAGGGCAGATACAATTTATTTTTATTTTTCTGATGTAAATTTATTTTTAACCAGAGATGTGGGGGACCCCTTAGCACGGGGGCAGGGGCGGTTGCCTCATCCACTCCTGCTTAAGGCCAGCCTTTCATGTGAGCCAATGATACAAACATGTTTATCCATATACACCCATGATGACTATACATACGTCTCCTGGCAAAGGTGATTTCCTGGCCTCCAAGTGTCATGGCAGTCTGTCCGTCTTTAATAGAGTCCTGGTGCAAGTTACCCTTTACGAAGTGGTTCACTATAATAGTATCTGTGAATTCTGGCACAGAGAAGGGGTAGAAACCCCAGTCGATGGGGTGCCACCTCTGGAAGGCATGATCAGTTGGTACAAAAACAGTGTACTCTTCTCCTGAGAAAACATTTTAAAGATTTTATTTTTTCAGACTGGGGCTAGTTGTGACTCAAGAAAATTCAAAAATCATAAATAATAACTAAGACTTTGTGTTATTTTATGTAGCTTCACAGATGCACTTAGGGGTGACATAATTTTATAAAATGTATTGTTTCTTTAAAATACACTCTTGTTCTATACTCTTTAAATTGGACAGCAAACAAATCTGTGGTTAGATATTCAACAGTTAAAAATGCTTGATATTATTTATGTATTCATGGGAATAAGATGAGAAATAAGGTGAAAAAGTTAGGTTTGAAGTCCAACATTCCGGGTCAGAACCATCAACATCATCAGTAAACCAACTTTACCAGTAAGTACTTAGAGAGCATAGTAGTAAACATAAAACAAATATAGTTTCAGTTGGAATTCTGATGGTGTGAGTGAGTGTGTAAGTTTAGAAATATAACACTCAAAAATTGATTTGAATCCTGATCATCTAGTTTCACACACTTACTGGTCTAGTAACTGAGCTATTTAAAATTTCCTTCGTGTCAGTGTGTCATTCAACTATATATATATATCCGCGTCGGTGTTGTAGTTACTTACACACAAGTTTTATGTTGAGCTAGACTGCCGAGGACTGGGAGATCAAGGTTGGAATCTCGCTCGGGTCAACTGGGGTGATTTTCCTAAATGGTTTTCCACTCTCCCTCCACGCAAATGCGGGTTCACTTCTTCTATAGTTAGCCTTACCAATACCTATACTATTAGAGTAATTAGTACTTAAGCGTATAACCCAAACGGGTAGTAAGACGTGGTCCTAAGTATTATTATTATCATCATTATTAACTATATAGCTCAGTTTGTAGAGCGGTCATCACATAAATAAGGATGACCAGGGTTCAAATCCTTGCCCGGGTGTATTTTTATATATTTAAACAAGTTAATAAATAACTGCTTACCATCCGTAAGCAGGTGCGACACATTTGACTTGGCTAGGAACTGCCTAAACACCTTGACCCCACTCTTGAGGAAGGATAACACCTGTGTCACGCTCTCCAGGAACCCTCCAGTGGAGTTCTTGACAGGGGGAGCGGTAGTCTCAACAGCAACGTCGTCATTCTCAGCTTCAGCCTCAGCGGTGACCTTTACCAGGGACTCCCCCGTCACGGAGTCGCCAACCACAGGTGGTGTGGACGTCATGTTGGTGACGTCCATGTCCTCCGGGAACAGGTAGTTGTCGAGGATGACCAGTATCCCGTGGGGGACCTCCACCCTCTGTTGTAGGACTCGCGCGCCGTTGGCGTACAGAGTACCTGAAGAAAACACGAAGTGTGTCACTGTAAGTTTATAGTGTAAATTATGGTTATCAGTCACCTAAATTATCGTGAAGGCAGGACGAGAATTGTGAATTAATAAGGAGATTGTAACAACTCCATCTTAATTTTCGAGTCTACCCGCATCAGTGGTTGCATGGCCTAACACGTCGCTATCGTGCTAAGACCGGATTGCCGGTAGTAGAAAGATTGGGGTTCAAATCTCGGTTGCGTGTAACGAACTTTTTTTTTTTCCCTGAATGGTTTTCCAATCTTCCTTCATGACAATGTACGTACGTACACACCGCTTTCCCTGAAAGATAGCAGTATATGATAAATTATGAGTGTTTTACCATTTATTTTAATTGTTTAAGAATTTCCCAAACTGTGGTACGCATACCTCCAGTGGTACGTGGCGAATCACTGAGTTTTATCAACAATAGAGGATTTTTTAAATTATATTAGGTAGATAAACGAATTAAAGCAGATATTAGTTTGCTACTAAAACTTTATTACAAATTTGGACGGGTGTTCATACTTTAAAAGATAGCAGGTAGTTAGCAATTGCTTTTTTTATGAATTGCTGGAAAAAAATCGTTGGCTAAATCCAAGCTTCGAAAGGGTATGCGACTGGAAAAAGTTTTGTAAACACACCTATGAAAGGATATTCAAGGCCCGGACAGAAAGTCAAAGAGCCCCCCCTCCCCCAATAATGAATGGCTATGACATTCATAAAACAAGTAACAACTTTGAGAAAATAGGGTGGTGGGAGCTCTAATGTTTACAAGGTGTTAAATAGAGGGAGTGTGGGTAAATCACAGTGTCACATAATACAGATCGTATAGCCTACTTACATAATTTCAAATGTTGAAAAAATTAATATTATTGTTCATGTTGTCTCCATTAGTAAACAAACTTATAGATTCTTTATACTTTCGATTCTGATTGATATTAAATCTGAGTCCCTCTCTTAGTGCCATAAACGTTTTACTATGAAAAAATGACATTTAATATTGATGTAAAAAGTTATGTAGCACAAGGGGAGGGGGTACAAGTGAACAAAGTTAATAAAAAAGCGTTAAGTGGTTTATGAATGACACGAAGCTGTTTTAGAACCAGAATTCTCTAGTAAGTCTTGTATAAACATTTCAACACAAGACCTTACTTAGGGAGTGTGTTTTGGGGATTTTAACCTTCTCCTTACTGCCCAGGCTGATACCTACAAACCCAACCATGGGCGTAGGAAGAATTAAATTTTAGAAAGGGGGGGGGG
>CABFVZ010000664.1:151617-198639 GCA_902151445.1 Timema monikensis
GGGGGGGGAGAGTGCGCCTATTATCCGTACTGACGTCACGAACGGAGAAACAGTTTGCCCAGTTGCTCTCAAGCCAGAAAGTGAGCTTCTCATTTGCGTGCTCAAGAAAGTAATGTTTGTATTTGTGGATGATATTTCACCATATTATTTAAATATGGAAAGCGATGAAGAATGTGTAGCTATTAGTTGCCTTTTAAATAAAGAGGAGAGAAGAAAATGTAGGAAACGATGATTCTGGGTTTATTTCCTGATCTGGTTGAAGATGACGCCAAAAATTACGGACCACACTTGAGTTTAATTCCCTCGCCCGGACTTTCTGTCGAATGGAGGACTGGCGGAGAGTCCGCTGCCGGTTGTATCGACGTAGTGGGAGCATCTTGAGTAACAAATAATGCTACGAGATAGTTGTACTTTCCGTTCCGTCCTTGCGGTCTGTACGGTACCGACCTAACATATTCACGGTAGGAATTACTCTCTGAAAGGTCATTTTTCCTACCAATATCCTACTATATAGACCTAATAGATTTCTGGTAGGAAAAAAGGCCTTTCAGAAAACTATTCCTACGCTGAACAGACTTTAGTGGGAGCTTAGCTTTAGGTGCCCAAACTCAGGAGAGACACTATCGATAGCAATGTGGCTTACCATCAATAGTGTACTATAGTGAAGACTATCGATACTATCGATAATTTCCCATTTTTGACTCGAATCGTTCGAGTAAATAGGTCGTATTCCAACTTTTTATGCGCGCAAGTCCAAGTTCAATATGACGGGAACCAAAACGTGGTCAGAGAATGAAACAATAAAGTTTGTTGGTTTAAACGAGGAATCTGAACTTTAGCTCCGTTCATTAAAGTTGTTGGTGCATAATTCAAGTTTTACACATTATTAAATTCTATTATATGTACATAATTTTAAGTGCCCCAAAAGATGTCTTTGAGTAACCGAGTTTGAATACCACTGGCTTAAAGTACTGAAATAATCTCCAGTAACTAGATACCACATCGTTGTTTCCAACTTTTTTCTGGCAGGCAAGGACTAAAGATGGCAACTTTCCTTTTTCTGTTCTTCAATAAGAATTTCAAAACCAAAATAACAACACCAGCATTAACACTTCCCGACATTCTTATTACTACTAAAACCATGCGAGTAAACAATCGTTTCAACATATCTCTGATCCGAGTCAGGGCTATATAGTAGCCCTGGAACAAGTTGACTCGAGACGTGTCAACGCACCTTTATTGCCGTTGCGCACGCGCAGGTGAATCAAGGAGAAACCCGGACCAAATAAACTGCCGATTACGCATGCTCACTCATGGACTGACATTCCTACGCCATGCATGTTGGTCAGCCCGGTGCGGCAGGGAAAGGGACTTTTTACCACGCACGAATTCCCTACAACGGTTTTGCAATTCTTCACACAAGGTATACCTTGATTTTCTTACGAATGGACATTTGGAGCACCTTTTAGAAAATACACAATTTCTGTGGTGTTTTATAGGTATTGATAGTATCTATCAAAAGTAACAGCTGCAGGACACATGATCTTACTTATAAATAAGTATGGGAAATTAGATCTAATAAGTTTTTATAGTTGACCTTAGTGGTCTTGGGGTAAAATTCTAGTCTCAGGATGAGATGTTCGAGGGTTCAAGCCAATCCGAGGTAGATGAATTTAAGTGTTGCACAATTTCCTTCGGAGTGGAAGTAAAGCCATCGGTTCCATGTCGATTGTGGCATGTTTAAGATCCCTGAAAGATATGTAAAAATAACGTTTTTGAAAAAAATTGATAGGTCCCTTCACTCTCGCTCATAGAAATTCTCGTGTGCTGATATAACCAGTCTGTTTATAAAAATCACTTTAAATACCTCAAGTAAATAAATAGCTTTTCATAGCTGTCGGATATATCAATTGGTAGGAAGCATACAAGTAGTTTTAGCAATGCAGCCAGTGTAAGCGTGGTATGATACCTATTCCGTGCCACTCCATCATACCTATATGTGCGCTCTAGACATGTGAGTTTGGGATAGGGGTCTTACTCGAGTTTACTGGGGATGTATTTGTTATTTAATGAAAGAAACCACCATTTATCTAGATAAATGCTGGCAAATTTTCTTAAAATTCTTTATCTTCCTGTCGATTTTATTAGTTCAAGGCACAACTAGCCCACCTACTCTTATAAAATGTATTCTGAGACGCGAATAAGGTGAGGGGGCAGGGGGAGGGAAGGTAAAACACACCATTTACTTTCCCAAGATCATAAATAATTTCTATTAAAAATATTTAAAGCAGAGCTTTAATAATATGGGTTAAATGTATGTACTAAATTTCAATACCAGGGAACTTCACCTCTGACAAGACGTGTATTAATCACAACTTGTGAATGTGGGGAAATTCCAGGCCTCCACCATGGTTCGGATTCCACGTTAAACTGTAGGTCCTCTATTTCATTTCACAATCACCCTACGATTACACATAAGCATAAGCGTAAGTGCGTACAACCCGAACGGGTAGTAAGTCGCGGTGCTAATAGTAATAATAATAACAATAATAATAATAATAATAATACCAGAGAAAATGTTTTCTGCTATAGACAATATTCCGGGGATTGTTGTTGAAACCACCTGGCATAAGAAAGAGTTGATCCGTTGCCTGGTGATAGCCGTTAGGGCAAGACACTCGTATCATGAACAACAGAGAATAACATCTGATTTGCCCTACGAGGCCTCACACAGTTTATAATCTTTTTATATGCTTTGTTTAAAAAAATGGTTTGTGTTGAAAAAAGTGTGATTGATTATAATACTTTATTATAATGTTGATACCTGTTATTTGTCTGAAATTACATGGCCGCATGGATAACAAACACCAAGATGGCGTTAGAGGGTAACAGAGCGTTACAATATTAACAGGGCGCCAATGTCATTCTTTGTGAGTTTTTGTTTTACGACCTATGTCGTGTCCGTTTCCGAGAGCCCTTAGGGGCTGGTTTTAACTGTCTGTCCTTTATGTTTCTCATGTTTTATTCATGTTATATATATATATATATATATGTGTGTGTTACAAAAATGTTAATAAAACTCTAACAAACAAACAAACAAACAATATTAACAAGGGTGTTATAACACATTTAAAGTGCCCTTAAATGTTTCAATCTTAAGAAATTACAAAAAGTATATCAATACATCATATGCCCCTCTGCTCTCAATTCTCAAAATGAAATTACTTAAAGTGAAGCATAGCTGTTGCGATGGCGTCTTTTAATCCAACTTGATTTCTTTACCCGTATAGGTTATATAACAACCCGTCCAGGATAGTAGCATATTCACCCATTTGTATAGGGATGAGGAAGGTAAGACTTAGGGAAAGTATTACATTTGCGTAGGGGAGTAGTGGAAAAACCATTAATTAAGTTAACAAAAATATAAACTCTATACACCCTACCGGGATTAAGTTCTCGACCTACTCCGCCACCAGAAAAACCAAACCAGATGAGACTGTGACACACTGCTAACGTTTCCATCTAATGCGGGGACATTTTATAAATTTTAACCCTCTTCCTGTCCTGTTGTTTGTCCCTAATAGCCAGCCGACTGGCACTAAATCGTAACGATACTTTATAATCCAGGGGAGGGGAGGGTTCTCAGACCAGAGAAAGCAAGGTAGGAGGAAGATTGTGTGATGGGTTTACAAGGGGAGGTGGAGGGGAAGGGGTACTTATAAAAAACACAACAAAGTGACCCGCTTTCTTCGTATTACAGGTGCCACCTGATCAGCAGGACAAGGATGGGCGGGTCCGCGGTGAGCGACTGACCTGAATGAGGTGTGACCACTTTGGCGCGCGTGTCACCTGTTTATTTAGAACTATAAATTAAACCATAAAACTAGAATAATATCAGAATAATACGACAGACTGATTTCCTCATGTAAATACTTCGGAAAGGCCTTTTTTATCCACAAGAATCCTACTATAATATGGTGGATTTATGATAAGAAAAAAAAAAGGTCTTCCATACGAATAAGGTGAGGATGTAGAGAGCTCAAGAAAAGGTGTTTTTGCAGTTTTCATGTTGTTTTTTTTTTTTCGTCAAAAGAAATCAAATATTGCTCCTGTACGAATGAAAAGTTTAATTTCCTTTACATGGTGAACTCATCAGTTTTTGTATACCTGTGTCCTGTGTCCTGGAATCTAATGACAACTTTTTCTCTTCATTTAAAAAGTTTGTCATCTAATGCCACTATGCTCATGACATATATTCAACAACTGTTGAGGTCTCCACGTGAAGAAAATTAAACTCTTATGTTTGTATTCAAGAAATATTTTATTTATTTTGGTTAAAAAAATGTTTTGCTATAAAAACTGCAAAAAACAGTGACTCGCGTTCCCTACATAACCATTTTATCATAAGAAAATGTACTGTACCTTGGACTGAAAAAAACTAAAAGATCAAAACATTTTGAGCCATAAAAAAATTACTCTTTTGAGTTCTGTACTGCATTAGAGAGTATGTAAAATGATCAATTTATAATTTTTTGGTTTACTAGAACATTGTTAATATAATTTGTACCACATATATTTAATCGTGTGCCAAATGTGTGGTAAAGTTGAATTTTCATAGGAAAATATATACATATTTGTATGCGTTCAAAATTGATAACATTTTACCATTATTCTTCTTATTATTATTATTTTATAGGTATTGATAGAAATGATCAAAAGTGACAGTTGAAGATTACATGACTTGACGTATAAATAAATTAAAGTAACTTTTATAGCTGTCAAATAAAACTCTTTCTATGGAAATTGGACTGTAGCTCTGACGATGATGATTATTATTACATTTCTGTCTGTACCCAAGTCTGTCTGTCTGTCTATCCCTGACCACAGATATGAAACGATTTGATGTATTTTGTTCAAACTTGACATTTAGGTGTTGGATTTTTTATTATTATTCTAACCCTAGCTCTAAATTTAAGGGTAGTTTACTAGTAAATTTTTTTAAATCAGGATTTTTCAAAAATAAATAACGATTTTATCTGAAATAAATATGTGGGGGATTGTTTTACTTTACAAATAAAGCTGTATATGTGTTTTTTTCCTCGGGGAAAAAAATTGCTTATAGTATTTAACTGAAAACCAACTTTAAAAATTTAATATATTTTAAAATTGGCTCAAACAATTTGGTTAAAAATAGGTATCTGAGTACTATTTTATAAATAATATTGTATGTTTATTTTTCAAAATATATGTATTTAAGGGTGTTCAATGTTGACAGATTTGAGAAAATTTTAAAGATTTAAGATTCAATTCAAAATGAGTGCCTTAAAATAAGTTTTCCTTATGAATAAGAATTTGCTTTTTATTTTTAAAAATATAAATAATTTGAGAGAAATTTACTTATATCTAATTTATTTAAATTTGATTTTAAAAAATGTGTACGAAATTTTGTTTGAACTTATATTTGAAGAGTATTTATTGTGATTAACAAGACGATACGCGTGTTCTTCTAAGAAAAACATCCTTATGGTTAGTTAACTAAAAACCTATTTTTGAAAATTTTAGCCCAAATTCTAATTTAATACATGAGAAAGTTTTTACGATTGTGTAGTACCATTTTTTGTTGTTGCTCTTTATATGGTTTTGTTGATGAAGCTGATAAATGTAATTTCTATGTGTTTTCTTTGTATAGCTTTAGCTTCAATATTAGATAGGCATTATGTTTTAAATAGAAAAACTGGTCCTCCGGATATTTTATAACCTCTAATTTTAATTTATCTTGCCAGAACAAGGATTTATTTTCATTCGTTTGTCTTGAAATGGTAGTACAAGGCTTTCCTCTGTCATGAGGCTTAGCACGTTCGCCGAAAAACAAAAGAAAAACCGTAACGTGATCAAGAGACGAGTTTCCAAACAGATTACACTATTTCAACGAAATATGCTCTGTCCCCACGGCAATAGTTGAAATAGTTTCAGCTTTGTCCGACATGTCCCACAGCGGCCTGTTTGTGAAAGCCAATAAATGTGCACAGCCCACCAGAATCCAGAATCTATTTGAAACAATACTCTCTGTCCACTTGGCGTTAGTTGAAATAGTTTCAGCTTTGTCCGACATGTCCCACAGCGGCCTGCTTGTGAAAGCCAATAAATGTGCACAGCCCACCAGAATCTATTTGAAACAATACTCTCTGTCCACTTGGCGTTAGTTGAAATAGTTTTAGTTTAATCCACTATGCCCCACAGTGATCTGCCTAAGAGATCCAATAAACGTGCACAGCATAAATGCGCATGCGTGGTGTAACTAGAGACGGGCTAAAAGCCACGACGAGTGCGTTGAAGTGACAGGAGACAAAACATTAAATGAAACAAGTGTGTGTAGATCTATGTTAAGTTGTACCACGACTACAAAATATTAATTTAAAAACAAATCATCGTGACAATAACCTAAAAATTATGTTCAAATGCTCTAAAAAACAAAAACATGTTTATACTATTTTTTTTTTAGATTTTAATTTTTTTGGCACATCATTTTACTACCCGTTTGAGTTATACGTTTATATACTAACTACGCTAATAAATTTAGGGATTAGGAAGGTTATATACAGAAGAAATGTACTCAAATTTGCGAGGAGGGAGAGTAGAAAACCATCCTCAGTACACCCTACCTAGATTCGAACCTCGATCTCCTTGTAATCAACAGTCAAGTCTACTCAGGGAGTAGACGCGGCCACAGAAGCGGGTGATTATCAGTGGTTTCTAGTTTTTGTTGCAAAGCACCATGGGTCATAAGCACGCATACCCTTGATAATGTGAATTGCTACGTCACACTTGAGCCGGTTCTGCTCTATATTTTCTGATGAGCGTGGGAGCCAAGTTTGTTGCGGCTCTGCTAGAGAATAGGGTTTTTTTTCCCCCTCGGTGCTCTTAGAAGGTATACCTTAACATACGCTTCCACCCGTCATACCTAGGTGACTGTGTAAAGGTCATTTGTACGGGCTAACATACGTGACTCAGTCGTGAAGAAGAACGAGAAAATTCGACGAATCTCTCCTACGGCGAGCGAAAAGCGAGACACATCGGTAGACCCTTACCACCTAACTATGGTGGGTTCACGGTTTTTCCCGATGGTTGAAAAGTCACTAAATGGATGGACGTCTATTCCCCTATTACTACTACCCATCCAGACTTTCCAAATACTTACACAAAGGTATGGAGGGGAGGAAGGTATAAGCTGGAAGAGGTATAAAGGATCATCGATAAACCAAAGTTTGGAGATGAAATGTCTACAAGATGTTACATGGGAGGTGGGAGGATACAAAACAGTGTTACATAACACATATCTTAAACTTAAAATCTAATTTTGAAAATAAATAAATATTAACGTTCATGTTTTAACCGTTAGTAAACAAACTTATAGATAACCTCATAATATGTACGGTAGTGAAAATGAAAGTTAAAGTACTTTTGTTTACTGATATTGATAATGAAATAATGACCTATAGGCTTACTCTCGGTGTGAATAGTTACGTAACACAGGTTAGAGAGGGGGAAGGGTCAGGCTAAATATCTACTTTGTGTAAGTTGGAGAAGGGGGTGGGGTTGGGGATAAAAGTAATAAAACATTTACGGGGGCTATAGATGATTCCTAACCGAATTTGCGTGAAAGGAGAGTGGATAACTAAGAAAAACATCAGTTCACCCAGCTAGGATTTGAACCTAACCTCACAAGAAAACCAAACTAGAACATTCTGATGTCCTATTCATGTACGCAATAAAGTGGATCCTTCCTGAGCTAATTGCATAAGTAGAGATACAGGTGACCTAGGCGTATAAGGCGTAAGACTCGCATTTCACTTGGTCACCATTGATGGAGGGAGCTCGAGTTTTGAATTCCAGATGGGAGGGAGAGTGCTTGGTCTCCAATCCTATCTCTATACTAATGCGAGTACACTTCCTCTAGAAAACCACTCATCCCTTTCCCACAAGCCTTATAAGATTTTTTTTTGTCTTCTTTTGGTTTGTTTTTAATATGGAGATAAATAAAGACTGGTAAAGCTAGCTCAGTGACAGCGTAATTTACTATTATGTCTTGGAATATTGTGATTAGAATCCCGACTCGGGTGAAATGAGGGTAGTCTCCACTTTCGCCTGGTATTGTTTACCACATTCTCTACAGGTCTATGCTGTTTATGTTGGTATTTTTCCTCTCGATTGTTCTCTAATCTATTCCCATTTAGATTATATCGTTAATAGCCTTTCGCTTAAGAAGGGGATGCAAGAAACGCAAGTTAGGACCAGCGCTTTTGAAGTTTTTAAGGCAAAACTATTTTTTTTTCAGCCAATAAATCAAATATTGTTCCTATATAAGCATAGAGTTTTATTTTCTTCACATGATGACTTCACCAGTTGTTGAATATCTGTCAAGGGTATTCTGGAATTGAAAACCTATTCTCCACATTTAAAAGTTTTTTTTTAACTAATTACACTAAACTCATTATAAGAACTAAACAACGGTTGATACCACCATGTGAATAAAATTAAACACTATGTTTGTATATCAGTAATATATGATTTATTTTGACCAAAAAGGTTTTGTTATAAGAAATTGCAAAAATAATGAGATTTTATCGCGTTCCCCGCATCCCCCCTTCCCCCTTAAGGGATCATTAAAACAACAACGCACGAATACAGAAATACATGCATCATGATTGGGAAGACTTTCTGGTTCAAAGGCATATAAAAAGGGAAGGTGATCTGGGGGATCCACAATCCCCCTGGAATATGATGTTTTCACCTAAGGGTGGTTCAAATATACGTATAAAAACTTTTCTTGGCCAAAGGTATAGCATAATTTTCTAATGGACACCCCTCCCCACCCTAGGAAAATTAGTTTTCTACCCGCTTGGTCTGGTTTCATGGTGGTGGAGAATTTGAGGTTCAAATCCTGGAAGGGTGTACTGAGGATGGATTTTCCACGAACCCTCAGCAACAAGCAATAATCATTACTGCCTTAAAGTCTACAATTATATATAGTACGAGTAATACGAGTGGCATAATTCTACTATTTTCTTACCCGCCTCGGTGGCGTAGTTGGCTAACGCGCTTGTCGTGTTGTGCTAGACTGCCGAGGACGGGGAGATCGAGGTTTGAATCTCGGTCGGGTAAACGGGGGGTGATTTTTCCTCCACGCAAATGCGGGTTCACTTCCTCTAATTCAACATTCTCAATTCCTAATCCATTAGCGTAATTAGTACTTAAAGCATATAACCCGAATGGGTAGTAAGACGCGGTGCTTAATAATAATAATAATAATAGTAATAATAATAATAATAATAATATGTCATGCATGTGTGAACGGCTAAACTATACACAGCAATGGCTGATAGGTCTCCTTTTCCTACCAAAATTTACTCTATAGTATAATTATAGAAGGAAAAAAGGACTTTAAAATGCCCCTTTCAAAGAAAATCAGAGAATATATTACATCCAATTAGTGAAACTGCCCATTTAACGAGTTGAGCAGATTTCTGCTAATTCGGTGAGCTGGCCTCTTCTAATTCACATTTCATTAATTGGAAATGATTGTAATATCTAATACAATGATTATCATGCACTACAAAATAAATATTTACTCATTTAACTGCCGTGAAACCGTTCGTAAATTTTGGGTAACAATGCTTTGATATCGCCGATATGAGAACACACAAAAAACAAAATGTTTATAATGAAAACTATACCAAACTAGCTTAAATTAACCTGGCACGCGTCAATAGATAAACATTTTGACCAAGTTCAAATTTTGTTTCCGCAATGGAGATCAGGTTTTGTTAAGTTTGGATGGTTTATAATAAAAAGTATATGATATTATTACACACTCTACATAGCAAGAGAGGACTTCTGATATTTTTAACACTACAAATTAATAGGCTATCAATATACACCCGGTATTTTGGCTGTTTACGTTCAAACACACGCTAACAAAGACATAGCTCGCTTCGGTGGCCAAATGGTCTAACGTGCAGCTCTCGTAGTAGACCAGACTGCTGATAACAGGGAGATCGAGCTTCAAATCTCTTTCGGGTGTATTGAAGGTGGTTTTACCAATATGGGTTCCCACTTCACCACCACGCACATGTAGGTATACTTCCTCTAAATATAGCCTTCCTAATCTCTAAAACTATTTGCGTAATTATTACAATAGCGTATAATTTTAACGGGTAGTAGATGTGGTGTTTAAAAAAACAAAAAAAAACAGGCATACCATCTAGAAACTAACTAGTTCAGAGGTCCCCAACCTTTTTGTACCTTGGAGTACATTCAAAACTAAACGTAATGCGGCGGGCACCAATCACTTTTCTTAACCAAATTTATAGCCAAAATAATTCATAATGCAAATAAAACACACACATACACACAAACTAATATTATTAAAAAAAAATGTGAGTTTAAATTTTTTTATTTTTTATTCGCATATTGAATAACGCAAGTGGTATACACGCAAAGTTAGTCCAAAACCAGTTTAAACAATTGAAAAAATTTTCACCAAACCAAAAGTCAATGTCAATTTAAAAAAAATGCTTTATTTATGATTTTAACATGATTAAATTAAATACACAAGGGAATATTTAACTACTCACCGCAATTTTGGTGCTTAGGTACATTATTAAGATATATATTTATTCGGTGTTTATTCGTTGACAAAGTTGGGTAGACCCATGTCAAGATACTTACAAAGGAAATAGAAGTATTAGCATGGTATTAGAGAGTAGAATGATAGTCCCAAGTAATAAAGTACACTTTGAAAATGAGCCGGAAAAGAAAGATAAATGAGAGGGCGGTATTGGAAAGAGGGGGGCTTTCAACCACCAACTTCTTGAGAACAGCATACCTGGAGATAAACACAAACTTGATTTTCATCGGAAAAGTGACAGATTAAAATTATTAGTCAAACACTTTTCAGCTGTGGTCAAAAAGTGGTGGGCAGACGTAAAAGGCTCGGTGGGCGCCATGGTATGGTGCCCATGGGCATAGAGTTGGGGACCCCTGAGCTAGTTCATGAATTTGGCAGATCCAAGTGATACCCATTTCATGAGCTGGATGAGCTTTTGCCCTGTCTGTAAAATGGAAGCGAAAAAGCCATTTCACGGAATGGGTAGAAAATGCTCATTTCATGAAATGACCAAATTAACTTCTGGGGTGTAATCTATAAATGCTGAAATTCTTAAACTACTAAATTAAGGAATTTAGTTTTTTTATTGAATGTCTTACTATCCTTTGTGCTAAACAAATATTATGTATACTTATTACGTTGGTGTTTTAGAGATCAGAAGGATTTAGTTTTGATTTAGGTGGAGAAAAAGAGAGTTGAAAACAATTTAAGACAAACCACACATGGCAAGGATTCGTACTCCAATATCTCCGTCATCGGCAGTCTAATATATTGCAAGAGTGACGCCTTAGTCCGTAAGGCCACCGAAGTGGGTTAACTATTAAACTTGTTTAGCTTGATTAATGAACTGGTCAATTGAGTGAAATTAGTCACTTGGAACAGCGGTTATTCCCACAACATTGAGAATTCCTGCCCATCCCTATTTGGTTTAGAAGTCATGTATTTGTGTGAGTGGAAACGGACCATGTCGGCGCCCGCCGGTCGCGCGGCCCCCCCAGCGTTCCTACCTTTAGGAAGGGGTATGGAATAACGGAGAGGGGAGGGATGATGCGCGTGGAGACTGGTTGTGGGAATAGGACGGCGCCAACCTCAAGTCTTCTGTAGGACATCCTCGCACAACAAGAACAGTGCCAGACTTGTTTTTTTAAATAAATCTTTTACACCTTCTAGAAGAGACGGCACCTACTATAAGAAGAATTTTATGGGAGAATTGACAGGTGACGGGGAAGAGGAAAAAGGGGGATTGGGGTCGATTTTGCCTTGAACTCGTTCCAAAAACTTAAAGTAAGAGAAGATGTGTTGTTAAGAGATGGAAGTATAGGGTACCATTATTATTATTGTTAATATTAACACCACGTCTTACTACCCGTTCGGGTTGTACGCACTTACGATAATGTATAATGGTAGGGTGATTGTGAGATGAAATGTAGGACCTACAGTTTAATGTGGGATTCGAACCACGGTGGAGGCCTGGCATTCCCCACATTCACAAGTTGTGATTAATACACGTCTTGTCAGAGGTGAAGGAAGGGTTTGGCAATCAGATAAATCTGTGCCAGGACCGAGGATTGAACCTCGGACCTCCAGCACAGAGGTTCGACACCTTGCCCTTGGACCATCAGTTCACCGGGACGAAAGAAACTGTCAGTTTTTATAATAACACTTTTTTTTTCCAAAATAAATAAAATATTGCTCTAATATAAATATAGTTTTTAATTTTCATCAGATAGAGATATCAATATCAACCCTTGTTGACTCTAATGAGCATAGTGACATTGGATGATAGGATTTTTAAATGCAGAGAATAAGTTGTCATTAATTTCCAGGAAACCCTTGAAAGATGTGAATAAAATTAAACTATAATGTTTTTTGAAGTTATACTTCTTTAGGCGCGTTATGAAAAAATGATGAGAGTGAAATTTTAAGATGCGCGCGCATCACTGTAACACAAAAGTAACAGGTTGAAGCTATACCGCTCATTAAGTCTCGAAAAAAAAAAGCTACCAACAAAATAGAAAGAGAACCTCTGTTAGTCACGCATGTTGGTACGCTCGTCGCCTCTGATAACTGTTTTCATATATATAATATTTATCCACATGTTTCTAGTTTTTACATTCACAACACGTGTTTTAGTTTCATACAAGTGCGAATTATATATGTGCTAATAAATTATATTCAGTAGTGATTTAAATTGAATATTTTGATTAATATTATTTACTATTCGTAAATATTAGTGAAAAAAATTGTGCTTATAGACTTTTTAAAGTGCTCCAATATAATTGAGGTTAACTATCCGTATGTTTTATTTATTGATATAAATTAAAATATTATTATTTAACATAATTAATACTAAATATTATCATTTTATTGTAATTAATTATTTGCATGCAATTAAAAACTATTTTTTAATGATGCCAAACTTCTCGCGCGCGTACATAAGTACACACACCCATTTTTTTTTACATTCATTACTGTTTCCAGCCTGTGGCCTGTGTCAGTTAAAAAAAAAAAAAGTCATATTTTTTCGGGTGACCTGGTGGTCTAAGGCTAAGGTGTTGGACTTCTGTGTTGGGGGTCAGGGGTTCAATCCTTGTTCCTGGCACAGATTGAGCTGGTAACCAAACCCTTCCTTCACACCTGACAAGACATCTTGTGAATGTGGGGAATGCCAGGCCTCCACCGTGGTTTGGATTCCACGTTAAACTGTAGGTCCTCCATTTCATCTCGCAATCACCCTACCATTACACATTAGCGTAAGTGCATATAACCCGAACTGGTAGTAAGACGCGGTGCTAATAATAATAATAATAATAATGATAATACTGTATATATACTTTCCACGACCCGCTTGCTAGGCCTGTCGTAGCTTCATATGCCTTCTAGTCTAACTTAAGGCTAGGGCAAGCACAACATCCAGTCCCAAGACGTTAATTATCATCATTATAAAGGGGTACACCCACAATTATTCACTAATTATATATTTTTCGGCCATGTCGGGAATCAAACCTGAGAACCTTAGCTCGGTAAACAGACACAATACTGACTGAGCTAAGGTGTCGGATAAAATCTATGTTTCTACTGAAGAAATATGTGACTTATTTTGATCACCTTCTGGCTCACAACAGTGGTTTTAGTAAATGGTCACTTCAGTATAATGCGTACTTGAGACGAAAACTAGACATGGTCTTAGGCAAGAAATCCTCTATTAGTAGTCGTTCACTCTACCGCAACAGTTTGCATCCACAATAACATTTGAAAGTCGGACTGCGTGACTTTTTATAATTTAACGGAAACGTGACCAAGCTAAATTGTCAAGAAACTATTATTGCACTAGAAAGCGTATAAAATTGCGTATCTAATTTTTTTTTTTTTAAACTTACACAGCAACAATAGACTTTGACATCGAAAGTAAACGTAAATCAGGTCAAACAAATACGTTTATTGTATAGTGATCTTATGGGGAGTTTTCATATTAGCTTTACCTACGCTTTGGATAAACTAACGTTGAATTCAACAAATTCATCATATTCAGTGGTTAGGTCATATCAAAAACATTTTTGATTGGCAAAGCACGAATCTAAATAAATTTGTAGTCATCTAAACAAATATTTTCAGACTTTTAAAATACTATACTCTCATTTATTAATAATAAAGGCCTTCAAGGAAAAATAAATAGAATTAATCAAGAGGAACTACACAGAAATTTGAAAGATAGAAGGAACTATATTTATTGTAAATCTTACCTGAGTATATTAGGTTTGCTCACATAAGTGGGCACGTGGATGGATAACTTTGGGTTTGGATCTCAGCCAAGTGTTCTGTGAGTACTTTTTCCCAAATAGTTTTCTACTATTCTTCCACGAAAATATGGGTACACTCCTTCTAAATTTTACCTTCATCTCTTTCAAGTTAGCGTAATTAAAAACCATATATACTGAACGTGTATTAAGAATACGTGAAAAATATTTATATAATACATATAAATAAATACACGTAAGCAAATATATCACGAGTCAAAATAGATCACCAGCATCCCATGTAAAAATCCATTAACTCTTTCTTTATCCATGTAATAAGTCCTGCTAGTTAAATAGTATATTACAATTTATTTTCGTGATTTACGAGGAAAGCTATAAAATACATTCGTTTGTTTGGGATAAAGTTGTATTACATTAAGTTCGAACAAGAGTGAATTATAGTCTTATCTAGTTTATTTAAATTTTGTTGTAATAAATATAAGTTAGGTACTCTTGTGTCAAACAAAGAAAAGTTTTTGAGATTGATGATCTAAGAAACATTTTAAAGCCTATAGTGCCATAAAATCAGGATATCCTACTGATTGTGACCATTATATTTAGAGTATAAAGGTGTAATTAATGTACAGAGAAAAGTGGGATGGTTATGGTAGAGTGGAAGGGAACGCGAGAAAAAGCCAGTGTTTTTTGCACTTTTTAAGACAAACATTTCTTTTGTCAAAAATTAAATAGAATATTGCTCTAGTACACACACAGAATTTAATTTTATTCATATGGTAAACTCTATTATTTAAAAAAAAAATTTCAAGGATGCTGTGGACTTTAATGACAACTTTTTACCTTCATTTAAAAAGTTTGTTGATATCGAAATGTGGAGAAAATTAAACTCTATGTTTATACTGAAGCAATATTTTATTTATTTTGACCAAAAAAAGTTTTGCCATACAAACTGCTTAAACACTGATCTTTTATCACTTACCCTTCCATCCCACTTTAAAGTACAGATGCTAACCTCAATGAGATTAATTAAATCAAAATTTATATCTTTTAAGAGATACGATGATCCTTCATTTAAAAAAAAATACTTTTTCATATCTAATATTACTTTTTACAACGAGTCAATTTGAGTAAAAGACGATTTTTTTAAACTACAAAATTTATTCACAAAATAAAATAGTTTTTTAAGTTTGATACTCTCCCCTTCAGCTAATGGCAAAATGTGAATATCTAAAATGACCATAAAATTATAGAGGTTGATGCTCATTTATAGTTCAGAGTGCCGTGAAGGATAGAAAAGACGAAACAACTTTCAACACTTTTGGAGAAAATAAATGACAATACTCGTTGGGGAGGAAGAGTGGGGGAATCATACTTATTTGTTGTTCTCCAAACCCATTTAATTGGCTGAACTTGTTTAGTGTTTTCATTTAAATAAATCTAAGGAGTGTCATTAATTGAATGAATGAATAAATGGAGATATTGTTTTTAAATCGCATCACACTATCCGTTCGATATAAACGTGTGTTAGGGACAAGGAAGGTTTAGTTTTAGAGCAAATGTACCCACATTTACAAAGATGGAGGGTGGAAAACCGTTTATGAAAAAAAAAACATAATACACCCGTCCGGAAATATAACCCTGACCTCCCTGTAGTTGTCAAAAAATAGAGTGGGTGAGCCTTACATCTAGTCCGCGTGCCCACCAATGAGGGTGTAATTAGGCTGAATATCTGTAAAACCCGAACGGATAGTAAGGAGGTTGCCTAGATAGCTGAGATAGTACCATTTACATGTTGAACTAAGGTTAAATATTGACAAACATCTTTAACAGTTTATACAAGAGTTTATTGTTTACTGGAATGGATACAAAACTATTTTCTATGAGCCTATACACATATAGACTCTCCTGTGGATGCGTTATTTGATAACTCGTGAACTCAATTGATTACTCATGTGTATTTGACGATTTCCGCAAGTCCATCACAGACTCTGCCTTAAAATATGAATAAAGAATGATCCCGTCCACAGGATTACCCCTGGATAGCTCAGTGGTAAGAGCATGGGAGTGCTAAGTCAAAGGTCCCAAGTTAAATTCCTTCCCATATTCAGGTATAGTATATGATAGTTTATAAGTTGAAATTTTCTAGTTTGAAAAATAAAAAAAATACACTACATAATTGATCTTTGTGAGTCAAATTATATAATTTAATGGGGGGGGGAGGGTTGTCACAACACAATCCTACTAAAGTAGGCCTACAGCTTGGTCCAGTAACGTTATAAACCTACTTGTTTTTTTGGCGTTTATGATTTCTGCTCGGCTATTCTAGCGTGGGGAATGCCAGGTCTCCACCGTGGTTCGGATTCCACGTTAAACTGTAGGTCCTTCATTTCATCTCACAATCACCCTACCATTACAACATTAGCGTAAGTGCGTATAACCCGAACGGGTAGTAAGACGCGGTGCTAATAATAATAATTCTAGCGTCTTAAGAAGGGGAACACGGTGGGAATGCAACTTGTGACTGATCGAAAACGTCTCCTTGCATAACAGAGAAAGGCTAATGAACCCGTAACGAAAAATCAAACTCTGCTCTACCGTCAAGTACCGTTTCTTAGCCGCTTGTTAGAGGTAAGTGGTGACAATATTTCATTGACATTGCCTTGGATTTTCCTGTTGGGACCTTTTCCAAAACCTTTTAACAACAACCTTGATAATCACAGAATCCAGGTTTTAAACCATACATATGTTTTTTTTAGGAGACAACTTATATTACTGTTAAAGACATCCAAACCTGTGGATACGAGGACTAAGATGATAGCCTCACCATTTCTGGTTTGTCGGTGATAGGTAGGTCGGAGCTCTATTCCCAAATAGGTTTACTTAGGAGGCTTATATGGTTCCTCACTCAAGTGGGGGCACCTTAAAAAAAATTACACCTCTTTCAACCCTTCTCCAATAGTGTATCTCGAACCTGGAATCTTAAATAAGCATTCTAGAAAGCGAACTGACTCCTCAGCTTAGGAATTGTGTCTTGCAATATTTCAATGCCAAATAGTCTCAATATAATTACACATGACGTGGAGAGGGAGTTTCAAATATCTGCGATATTAATCACCTGGTGAGTGTATGATAAATCACACTGTGCAATCTTTTGGGGATCAAACCCAGGTAATGTCGGTGAGAATCAGTCTTGCTAGATGACCCTTACAGGGCGCACGATAGCTAACCCAAATACCCGCCTCGGTGGCGTAGTTGGCTAACGCGCTAGTTTCATGTAGAGCCACGCTGCCGAGGACGAGGAAACCGAGGTTCGAATCTCGGTCGGGTGAACTATGGGTGGTTTGATTGGCTGAATGACTTTTCACTCTCCCTCTGCGCAATTGCAGGTTAATTCCCTCTAAAATCAACCTTCCCAATTCCTAATCCATTAGAGTAATTAGTACTTAGGTGTCTAAACGAACGGGTAGTAAGACGCTGTGCTAAATAAATTTTAAAAACATAAAAGGTTCATATGTGCAGTATTAGTAGTGTGGAAAGTAATGTAATCCATGTGTTTAGAAAGTGCACGTCAAGTATCTCCATTACCTCTTCGCCATGCAGCATTTTCACATTGCTGACTTTCGCTAGGGGATAACGATATCTTGTTAGTTCGTTGCTATTATCCGAACACTGCGTTCACTAACTTCATATGTGAAAGATTTATAAAGGGTCACTCGCGTGCGTGATGGGGTCTTCATGGCATGGCATTACGTAATCCAACATGACTTAACCTTAAAGGGAAAAGAGAAACCGTGCTACCAATATAACACAGTAAGAGGTTGAAAAAAAAGGAAGCTTTAGAGTGAAAAAACAGCTGACAGATAAAATGACAGTAGGCTAAGCCTACACAAAAAGGAGATATATGCATAATGTTAAGATGTGTTGATGAGGTAGCATAGTAAGAAGAAAAAGAGAGTTCATAGGGAAATGGAGAAATGAAGATATGTAGGGAAATTGTTAAATGTTTACAAAGGAAACATGGTAAGAATAGATTAACATGTATGGTGAAATAGCTACATATTCAAAAATTGACACAGTAAGGATAATGGCTACAAAGTAAAGAAGTAACATGTTGAAAGGGGGAGAAAAGACCAGAATGGTGGAATTGTTACAAGGTGAATTTGTATAACTTTTAAATGAGAACAAAAGATTTACGGTGAAATTGATACAAGGTAAAACAATAGCAAGCTTAAAGGAGAGATGGATGATGATTATTGCTCTAAGGCAGAAAGGAACATAATTAAGGTGGGATGGAAGGGGACATGAGGAAATACCAGTGTTTTTGCAGTTTTTATGTCAAAACATTTTTGGCCAAAATAAACTATTACATCAGTAGAAACATATAATTCAATTTTTTTTCACATGATTATAACAAAAGTTCCTGAATATTTGTCATGAGCAATGGGGGTATTATACTAACAAACTTTTTAAATGAAGAGAAAAAAGTTGTCAGTAAATTCCAAAACATGCTTGATAAATATTACAGAAATTTTGAGATCACCTTGCGAAGAAAATTAAATTCTATATTTGTACTGGAGCAATATTTTATTTATTTGGAGAAAAAAATATTATGCCACAAAAACTGCGTTCTTTCCATCTCACCTTAAGAAGCTTTACAAAGATAGAGAACTGTACAGTGAAAAGGATATGCGTTACTTTAAAAAGTTTTCTCATGAAAGAGTTCATGAATATGACTTCTGGTATGTCGCGAAAGAGGGTGGGGACTCTCACATACTCGTCGTTTAAGTCGTGACTAGGTTATATTGAACTCGACACGGACGACAAACAACGAAACGAGCAAACAGTAAAAAAACAAACACATACCAAATAGTAACGTGTGTAACACTATGGAATTAAATCGAGCCGCGTCGGGCGTCGATTGAAACACTACGGATTAATTCCCTGATATAATAATGTTGTGACGATGTTTAGGTTGCCTATAGCTCCGTGTTCGAGCACTAATTAAATCGATATATTAATAAAATTAAAAAAAGAGAACTGTTGATGGCGGTTGATTCACACACGGTTTATTTAAATGACATCTGTTAATTACTTATACATACTCCAATTAAATACTTGATATCAATGCATACTTGTGATGTTAATGAAAGTTATTTTATACTGTGTTAGACTGTGACTGCCAGTATGTGGCTTAGACTGACTTGTGCGTGTGAATGGATCCCTGGTGTGGATGTTTTGGTATTTGTCGCTGTTTGGGATGCCTGGCTGATACGCGCAAACGGTTTATATATGACATACCCCTTGCATTTTGCTCCCTCGTCAACAGTGTAAAAACTAATTAATAAAAAGAGTCCTGGCAACAGGTGTTATGAAGGCTAGCTTCTTATTGGTATAGAGAAGTGGCGTATTTACCAAATGCGGAGTTGTTCCTTTTAACAGGAAGAATGGTATAAAAAATACATTTTACTGGTGAAATCCTTTTCACATTATTTCTGAGAAGCGCGTGTTTCTTCATGGATGAATAATAAAAAGATACTCTACATATGTTACTTTAAAGAAAAATTACTTTCATCCATGACTTTTTATATATTTTAGATTGATTTGAATCAATATCATTACACGTGCACAACCTGAGCTATATATATATATATATATATATATATATATATATATATATATGGTTTAATAATGGATTAAAGAGCAAAGCTATTAATTATTCTGGTTAAGTATCAAAACATCCAACTCTTTAAATTGAAAAATGACACGTGGACACTGGAATCTAGCCCGGGACCTTTGGCTTAGTAAGCCAATGCTCTACCCACTGAGCTATTCAGGAATCATCCTGAGATCCTGAGCCAGGATCATTCTTCACTCATATTTTAAGGCAGAATCTGTAATGGATGTGCAGAGATCGTCAGCTACATATGAGCGATCAATTAAGATCACGAGCTTATCAGACAACGCAACCACCTTCGACTCGGGAGGGATTTATGCTGTCAATAGTCCAATTACCATAGTTGTACAATTGTTAATACATGTACCAAGCCAAAGGTACGGGATTCAATTCCCGTGTTCAGGTGCTATTATTCAATTTATTTTATTATTATTATTATTTATTATGTTTTATAATAATCCACCCAAATATTTTTAGAAAAAGGTTCCTGGACAGGGACTCAAATCCCGGACCTTTGGTTTGATGAACCCCTGTTCTATCAACTGAGCAGCTAATAATGATTATTTTTGAATCAGTGGGGTCAAACCTCAACGTGTTAATCAACCTCTTTAACCCTTGGTGGCACGTGTGTTTCTTTTAAACTTCAACAGTATTTATCGTCAAAGCAAACGTTAACGAATGTCAGGTCATTGTAAAGTACCGTTCTCCACTTTGGGCAAAACATCTACAGAGTACATTATTTTCATCACTCAGCAACTTGTCCTGTTCTCTCTCTCTTTCACTATCGATTATCTTTCATTCGCCATCTTTAAATCAAGTTATTCCTACCCTAATTAGAGAGAGAGCCACTCAATCTGCGTCTGAGGGTTGATTTTGAAAACACCAACAGTGTGAACAAGCGGACAAAGGCGTTAGTCTCATCTTGTCTGCAATCACACAGAAAATCATGTGTTCTGCAGCTGTAATTTTTGACATACTCTTACTATGGAAAATTTTACAGGTGTGAGCTCAATACGTTGTCATTTATTCAGAACGGTTACGCTCTTTTTAAATTTATTTTTCAAATGATCTAAAAGGATTTTCGTGTAGCAACATGATTATATCCATCCAAATAATTTGTATTATCAGGGATATTTAAAGTGCATTTTATTAACACAAGTGATCAGTTCATGGATTACATTTTTACATCCATAACTGTTTCCAGCCGGTGGCCTAGGTCAGTTTTTTTATTCAAGTATTATATTTTCCACTACCGGCTTGCTAGGCCTGTCGTGGCTTCATATGCCTTATAATCTAACTTAAGACTAGGATAAGCACAACAACAAGTCTCCGGCCGTCAATTTATCTATGGGTAAGGGTAAACCCATATTTCAGCAATGATACTTTTTTAGGACATGCTGGGAATTGAACCCGGGACCCTTAGCTCTGTAGGCAGACACGCTACTGACTGAGTGGAGGTGACAAATTCATGACTTACATACTAACTTAGTAATAAAAAAACGCAGTAACCAGGCCTCAATTATACAATTTCAGTGAATCCGATAATCGAGCGCGGGTCTTCTGGTTCAGTGTGCAGACGTGATACCTGAATAGCACATCCATAGTAGATACAATTCTGGCGAATTGCCTAAAGTTGAATACGGAATGAATAAAACAATTCTATTTTGTAGGGAGAATATAATATAACTTTAAACCTACACGTGCATTTGTCCCGTAACAATTATTGAAGACCTACAGGCAGCTGTCAGTACAGTTAAGTATCTTATTATTCTGTTAAAAATAACAGTATATGACACTAAAGCAATTATATATACTTTCACGTAGTGATATGTCAAGTCATGTGACCTGCAGCTGTCACTTTTAAAGTATCAAACACATAGATTAGGCCTGAATAGTAGATTGTTATCATTGTTGTTTAAATGATTGTTGATGTCAAAAAAATGTGTCTATAATTATTTATAAACAGCTGTTCTTTCTAAAAAAATCTTACTATAAATGCTGGGCAATAAGTTCGGGCATCTAGGTAAAGTATTAATGTAGTTAGGTTAAGCGAATTTATGAGCCATGGTGCTGTACAACATTTCTTAACATCGTGTTTAAAACTATACGTAGAATAGTGTAGTTAAAATTAACAAACCCAGGCATGAATTTTATGGCCGGTGTACATTAATATGACATGTTCATAAAATAAAATTCAAAAACATTGTTTGGTTGCGATTGAACGAATGGTAACAATACCATGACCTACACCACTTTAAAAAAAAATCAAATACTTTCTAGTCAAATAATCAACTGATAAATTATGTTAACTTAACTAAGAATGTGTTGTGTTTGTCCGTAATAGACGAAGCGTATGGATAAGTAAACTATTGCGAAGGTCGTGCAACGGCTATTTTACCTGACGTCTTGACGTCACCATTGTTGAAGACGAGCCAAAGAGAGAAAAACTTGTCCACTCCAAGTTTCTCTGTGAGAACGAAGTCGATACCCGAAGTATCCGGGAGTCTTGTCACGTCCGAAGACACCAAAGAGAGCGACACCAAACATAACACAGCACTGAGCATAGTTTACATGTGATAGGTACAAACAAACACACACACGCGACGGATATATATGTTCGTTTATTTTGGCGGGACTGTTTTTCACGAAACGCTACCGGAACGAAAAAGTGAGTCTTCTGTGTTCCAGAGTTTAGGAGATAGCAAACACAGCTCTATCCTGCGGCTTCCCATTCCTATATTTCCTGAGAGTAACCTTCCTCCTACTCCCCTCCATTTCCCTTCCAACTTTAGGTTAGTTGATATCCCCTTCCAATCTTCTACTGAGAGGGGGACGAGAGAGAGGGTCAAACGTAAATCTGACGGACACTAGATCTACGTCAGCGCTGTCTGGTAGATAGCGGGAGAAACTATTCCACCCGGTGCTGAGAGTAGGGGGGGAAAAAAAATCGATTTTGTTTTTCAACAGATCTGTTTGTTTAGTGTGGGGGATGGCTATTTAGTGGGATGCTGAGAAGAAAAGAAACATATTTTAGTTTGGTTTTTAATTTATATCATCGTTAAATTAATTGTTTGAAAAAGTTGGCTAGCATATCAGATAACTGCACCATTAGGGGCACTGATCAAAACGTCAGTCTCGTCATAACTAATGACGGGGCTCAAATTTCGGACAAGTGTACGAAGATTTTTTTTACTTTAAATAGTATTCTACTTTTCCTCCAGGCAAATGCGAATAGCTTTCCTGATTCTTGATTCTATCTTCTCTAACGCTACCTCATTAGTAATTATGCGGATAACACGGATAAATAGTAAGGCTGTGACCAGACGGTCTAGGGGTAAGGACGTCTGTGCTGGGGGTCCAAGGTTCAATCCTCGGTCCTGGCACAGAGTTTTCTCATTACCAAATCCTTCCTTCACCTCTGACAAGACGTGTATTAATCACAATTTGTGAATATGGGGAATGCCAGGCCTCCACCATGGTTCGGATTCCACGTTAAACTGTAGGTCCTCTATTTCATCTCACAATCACCCTACCATTACACATTTAGTGTAAGTGCGTATACACCGAACGGGTAGTAAGACGCGGTGAAGGGAGGGTGAGTATGCTCTGCGTATTATTATTATTATTAGCACCACGTGAAGGGTGAAAAACCATTAAAAACCTTAGTACACACGACCGGGATTAAAGTTCTGATCTCCCTGTCATCGGCAGTCTAGTCTAACATGAGAATGACACCTTAGACTATGTGGCCAGCTAAACAGGTAGCATACATATATCAGATTGTGTTAGGTAGAACCTTTCGGTGGTTGCGAAAATAAAATTCCGGGTAGCTAACATTGGCAAAAACATTTTTAAACATTGCCATCTTAAGAATACATGGTTTGGGGTATCAATACATAAAAATAAAACTAGCAGCTTTTTAAAATGTCAAATACGATTATTTCATAGCCGATCACCCATTAATTACTGTTTATACGTGAAGTTGGTATTTTTACAAATCTAATTAATATTCAAAGGTGTCCACTTATATTTAATTTTCCCATACTATAATTTATATACAAAATATTGCCAGAGGCGTACTCAGACTTTAAAGTAGGAGGTAGAAAGGGAGGAGGGGGAGGGGACTAAAATCTACAAAGGGAGATGGGGATTTTTGTGAAAAATCAGAGAGCTTTAGATGCTATTTTAAGGATGTATACATACTTTTGTAAAAAAGAACGTTAGAAAAAAAAGGGTGGTGGATTCTTAGTAACATGAACTTGTGTTTGTGGCAAAAAAAGAATTTAATAGACCTATGCATACGCATATGAAGCAACTTTTATGTTAAATATATTTTAATAATAACAATTCAAGATTAATTATAACTATTTGCTTTTTTAGTTTTACTATAGAGCACTGAATATTTTTTTAAATATTAGAGAATGTAAATGATTTAGCCAAGCTCAAGACGATGGCCAGATATTTGAGCAAGCGTTTTAAATTTACGGATCGATCTGTGATAAGCCAACATAGCAATACAGCCCGATTATTATTTTTACAAATATTGCAGGAATACTCAATTTTGGATTATAACATTTTGTATTTGGTCATTATCTAGTGAACTCTATCTAGCAAGTGGGGTCAGTTTCCTAAATTTGATTAATTTTTTTGCACCAAATGTGCATTATTTGGTCACATATAATGTATGTACAAGGGCGCCAATGTGGGTTTTCAAAATAGGGGGTGGATTGGAGTCCTATCTGCTGAGGTTGTGGCACCTCATGACCCCCACCTTCTCGAGAGCAAATTTAAGGAATTTAAGATGTGAGAGGGAATTTTAGAGCTTATAAACATAGCTCTGAGCTAATTATATTAGTTTCAAGAGCCAATTCTCGCAACAAAAAGAAAGTTTCTGTAAAATTAACAAAATAATAAAAAAGTTGTAGATGAACCCATTGTAAAGAAACAATATATTTTTCATACATTTATTGAACAAAACAAAATGAAAGGAAAGCTGTTGAAGGGGGAATGGTAGGAAAACTACATTTTATAAATTTTATCTATTTTAACTTGGATATTGATGATTCTAAGTTGTTATTGAAAACTGCAGCCAAATCCCAAATACACAATTTTTTTTGGTAAAAACTAGCAAATTAAAAAGTAAATATTGCAGAGTGATAAGGGGGCTCAAGACCCCTTTATCCCGTTTTTATGAGCGCCCATATTTATGTAGGATACTAATATTTAATAATAATAATACTTAGCTCTGCGTCTTACTACCCGTTATGGTTATACGCTTAAGTACTAATTACGCTAATGGGTAGGAATTGGGAAGGTTGAATATTGAGGAAGTGAACCCCCATTTGCCCGGAGAGAGTGGAAAACCGTTTAGTAAAAACCACCTTCAGTTCACCCGAGTGAGATTCAAACCTCGATCTCCCTGTCCTCGGGATTCTAGCTCAACATTGTATTTAGAATAGTTTTGGTTCACGAAAAGGAATCAAACCTCGAGATATCAAGGCTTACGGACACATTTTTGTCATCAATTATAAAAGTAGCTTCAACCAATTATTTAAGGCCTTACACTTTCATCATTGCTGCAAATAAAGGTTCTCATATTATTGTAAAAACAAAACATAAGGTTGTTTTAAAATTTAACATAATTTAAATTTTTCTTTTTTGGGACAAACATTTTAGAAATTAATTTATTTTAACTTGAAATGTTGATAATATTTTTTTTTAATGTGCCCCTCAGTATTTTCTTTTATTAATGTAGTTTTTATGGTCAAACGAGTGTGACACCTGCCTTAATCCATCTATAAATAGCAATGGACCGGCTGAGAGGAACTTACTCCCCTCCTCCTATTCTCCTCATGGATATGCTACTGTAAAAAGTACAACGAGTAACTTGTCCAATGTGAGAAACACATTGACGAGGCAAGAAATGATTCATAATGGGGTCATAGGAAACGAGAGTGTGATAAAAGATTATTTACCGGAAATGTAACGCTAAAATAATGCTCGTGTTTTAATTCCACCATTCATTGAGCCCTGAGCTTTTAGTTATTTGCATTGACAAGAATGAAATCATCTCATATAGAATAAAAATTTAAAGAGGAGAATTATATTTGCAAATGTTATTTGCCCTTTAATAGATTGGTAAGACATACATTTTATGCACACATATCGCCGAACCTAAATCAATTTTGAGGTAATGACACAAAGGTAATTACATGAAAATAATTCGCAATATGCATAAAATATGTATCATAAATTAATATCTTCACTAAACTATAGAGGTTATAACGAGATAGGTATGCACATTTAATTGATTTTGTTTATATTAAAAAAATAGCAGCTAATCTGAGTTAAGATTTTTTCTTTACTTAAAAAAATACTATCCTGCAGATTAAAGTAATTAGGTTGGGATGATACATTTTCGTGGAGGGAAACTGTGAAACTTATTCGAAAAAAAAACAACAAAAAAATCCTTGATATACCCAGCCAGGATTCAATCCCTGACTGACATCCTTGAAAAACCAGACTAAATGAGCTAGACGTTTAGACCACATACCCACCAATGAAGGCTTTAAAATTTTTGATAACTATTTAAAAATTGATTTCACACATTTGTCGTAAATGAAAAAAGCTTCCCCCCCCCCACCTTTTCCCACNCCCCCCCTCTTCTCAGAAAATTTGAAAGTCTTACGCAGTCTCTTTATTTCCACAAAGGAATGCATGGAGAGACTTGGAAATACTTATCTCATTACGCGCAGGAAGACCCTAATTTAAAACTTTTGAAGGTCCCGTAATTCTTTTCAGATAGGATCAAACTAAAGAAACTGCTCGTTTACTTCAAAGGGGAGGATGAACGAAATCGATTTAAACATCCCAAGAAGGGGTTCTTATTTAATTAGATCGTGGATTACTATGAAAAGGTTGAAACATAAAACACAAAGAAAAGGGTAAAACCTTGAATTGGGAAAACGTAGGGTGACTCATCACGCATCCCAGATTTAGGAGTCTAAATGAGATGCCATTATTTTTTATAGCTACTTAACGCTCTCTTTTTGAACCGACTGATTATATCAGGGCATGACTTATAAATTATCTTAAATTTAGAATAGGCACAACATTCAGCCCTCGGTCGTTAATTCATCACCCTGAAAGGGGAAATATATATTTCACCTATGCTACATTTTTTTCGACCATACCGGGAATCGAACTTTTGTTAAGGTATTGAACCCTGTTCCATGTTTACGATTTGAACATGTTATTTTTTTACTTATTTAGGTTCAAGGTAATTAAACAAGATGATTATTCATAAAATCTGAGTGTTATACGCCATAGTTGGTTCACATTAACTTTTACCTTTGCCAACAGTTCAAAAGTTAATAAAAATGGTTTCTTATTCATTTGACTTATAAATATTTTTTTACCAGTTTTTGAAGTGTTGTAGCACCGTTTCTTATTACTTGTTTAGTTTCTACACATATTTGGTAAGATGGATTAATAAATGATAGCCTACTGTAAACCTTGTCATTACATGAAAGGCATATGGAAATAATGTTTGGAAGAAAAAATGCATTATTTAGGCTTATGGATTAAAAAAAAATATTAAACGCTAAGTATAAATATATTAAAAATATTATTTTATTTCATAGCATATTTTTTTCCAGAGTACTTCTTCCATTAGCATACTGTATAAATTAAATAGATTATTATAAAAATATATAGACTATATATACATACACTTTTTATACTTTCATAGTAAGTTTTCAAACCATACGCATATGCGTGTTATTATTATTTTTATTATTATTATTATTATTATTATTAGCACCGCGTCTTACTACCCGTTCGGGTTATACGCACTTACGCTAATGTGTAATGGTAGGGTGCTTGTGAGATGAAATGAAGGACATACAGTTTAACGTGGAATCCGAACCACGGTGGAGGCCTGGCATTCCCCACATTCACAAGATGTCTTGCCAGAGGTGTAGGAAGGGTTTGGCAATAAGATAAATCTGTGCCGGGACCGAGGATTGAACCTCGGCCGCCAGCACAGAAGTCTGACACCTTACCTCTAGGCCACCAGGTCACCCCATATGTGTGTTCTACTACCATACGTTTATGGTGAATCTATATAGGCTATTATTTATTTATACACTCTAGGGCTGTTTTACATATATGTATTAATTATTTAATTAATAATTAGTCCTTAGTTTAAATTGTATAGACGTTATATATTACTAATAAAATTACAAATATAAATTAGATAATAGAATGACAGGGGGTAAAAGTTGGTACAAATTTAAATAGATGACTCAAACGTTAAATTAGTTTAAAATAGACTATTTAAAATAGTAACAGTAATAGATGCACACTAAAAAGTTGGTAAAATAAATAAATAGGTATTTACTTTTTTAGTTGTTTTTGTAAAATATTATCTATATGTGTCAATTTTTTCTCTTGAAATACTTAAATGTTGGACGAAAAGCCCGAAAACGGCAAATGGACCGATGTTTTGCTCAATCCTAGGATTGGACGTTTTAAAATTACCAAAGCTTAAAAATCTATTTAATTTCTGGATCGTGTAGTTACTAAACGACCCAAATTGAAAATGCAGTCGTTATATTAGGTTAGATTAGGTTAGGTTAAGTTAGGTTGCCTTTGGCTTTGGCTTCAAAAAAGACAAATTTAGTCCAGTGGTCTTGATAATTCAAAATGGATTTGTAATCTCTGTCCAGTTCTTTTTACATATTAGAACCACTTGCCCTCTTGAATGCATGTGGTTGCTCAAAATCTGGCGCGCGCCAACTAATCAGTCTAGTCGAGAAACGAACTAAAATATGATTTCAAAATGTTATTTCAAGCTTTGGTCGTTAAGTAATTGCACAATCCTAGGTTCGGCTGTTTGGAGATGGCCAAAGCCCATAATTGAATATAACTTCAGTCTTTGGTCATTTTAAAATGTCCAATCCCGAGCTTGAACAAAAAATCCGTTCATTAGCCGTTTTGGGGCTTTGAGTGTAACATGTATGTTTCATGAGCCAGCGGGCCTCAAAATACGTTAGTGGCCGTGAGTTGAAAATCCCTGCATTAGATCGTGTAACCACCTGCGCAAAGACAAAGAAATGTACACTCGGATTTAGATAAGAAGGAATACTTTTACAAGTATAAGAGTTAAAAAAAAAAGTTTATAGACTTAGCCCTATTTGTCAAGTCATGAGATCTTCAACTGTCACTTTTCATCGATAATATCAACATCTATTAAATAACCAGAATTATACTCTGTGTGACTAGATGAGTGAAACTTCAAACATTGTTTGTTATTATTATTATTATTATTATTATTATTATTATTATTATTATTATTATTATTATTAGCACCGCATCTTACTACCCGTTCGGGTTATACGCACTTACGCTAATGTGTAATGGTGTAATGGTAAGGTGATTGTGAGATGAAATGGAGGACCTACTACAGTTTAACGTGGAATCCGAACCACGGTGGAGACCTGGCATTCCACACATTCACAAGTTGTGATTAATACACGTATTGTCAGGGGTGAAGGAAGGGTTTGACAATCAGATAAATCTTTGCCACGACCGAGGATTGAACCTCGGACGCCAGCATAGAATTATAAATTAATTAATTTATAAATTAATTTTACATTAATAAATTAATGTAAAACAATCCCCTTAGTATCAAATATCTAACACTGAATCCATAATTAACTATACCAATAGTGAATAAATATTATATGAGTAGTAAAATAAACTTTTCCACAACAGCTTAATTGCTATAGCGGTCTCCGAAAAGATAAAACCAGTGTTCAACGCTTGCCTTTACTTAAATAAATGACCTTGGTTATAGCTTATTTCTTCATTTCTTATTTCGTAGGCCACATTGTCACTTTCTGGCTACTAGAGGAATTCGAACATTGATACGAATAAATAATTACCTCCATTTCCCCTTTCCCTCTTTACTCTCGACTGGTTTTATGTGGAAATCGAACTAACAAGTAAAACTGTTTAACAGATGATCATTTTGTAACAAAGACCACCACATTTTTTTTTTTTTAATTTCACAATCTCACAAATCCTTTAGATTGGTGTCACAACATCTAAACCTCTTCCAAGTACATGGTCTTTTGTGGCTTCCACGGTCCACATCCTGTTAGTAAAACTCCTTGCTTATTTCTAAAAGAAAGTTTCAAAAGATTTTCCCAATATAGAAATAAACGTTATTATTATGAGCACCACTTCTTACTACCCTTTCGGGTTATACGCCCTTACGCTAATGTGTAATGGTAGGGTGATTGTGAGATGAAATGAAGGACCTACAGTTTAACGTGGAATCCGAAACCACGGTGGAGGCCTGGCATTCCTCACATAAACAGGGAAATAAATTTGGTTTATAGGTAGATCGCTGTGAGAAATATTTTTGCGATGCGTATCACCATATCCAGTTTTTTTAGTACCGTGTCTTACTACCCGTTCGGGTTATACGCTTTTGTACCAATTACCTTAATGGTTTTTAGTAATTAGTAATGTTATAATTATAGGAAGTGTACCCGCATTTGCGTGGAGGGAGAGAGAGAGAGAAAAACATTCTAAGTACACCCAACTGAGATTCGAACCTCGATCTCCCCGTCATCAGCAGTCTAGTCTACTGCGAGAGAAGCAGGTTAGACCACGTGGCCACCAAGGTGGGTCATATCAAGTCTTGTTTGTACGTGATGGGGAGGTTGGGGCTCAAATTATGACCGGGTGTACCGAGGGAAGTTCATAGTAAATTGTTTTCTCATTTCCATTCATAAAAATGTGGGTACATTTTCTCATCTATAACCCCATTAGTGTGAATATACGTGTATCCTGACACTTCTAGAAGATCATCTCTATCCTCTATGTTTTCTATGGCTTCGTATGTCAGCATAAATATAGTGAGTCCAGCTCTGGGCTTGATAGTGGGAATAACTTTTTATGAAGGTTGTTTAATTCCTGAGTGAAGGCCTCTATTTTTTCACGAACCACACAAAGAGGTGACCATTTAACCAATTTTTAGAGTGATTGTTTATCATACATGAAGCAGGAATAATCTGCAGTCAACTGGTAGCTGCCTCTTTGGTCTTCTTGATTTGTTGTGCTCTCACAGGCACGTATCCGGGGGACAGGGGGCTTAAGCCCCCTCCCCCTAAATCTAAATGAAAATATATTACAGTTGACCCATGCTTGCATTCTCTTATAATTAATACACTTTTTATAACTTTTAATAGAAATGTATTAGTTTTTATAAAAAACTTTATATACAATTAGTATATTTTCTATTAAAAGTAACATAAATGATATCAATTATTAGTAAATGCAAGGATGAGTCTTACTTCAAGATATTTTTTCTCTCCGTGTAGGTCAGATTCGTCCGACCCCTTCCCCCCCGAATGAAACTCCCCTCCCCGTTCCGAAAGAAAATTGTGGATACGGGCCTGGGCTCTCAGTATTACAAACATGGTCAAATGGTCCTGAGTGACTATAATAAATATATTTGAATCCATTATCAGCCTGAGATTGCATGTCTGTGAGGTTAACCTGGCAACGGCTGAATGAAGAATGAGATTGCATGTCTGTGAGGTTAACCCGGCAACGGCTGAATGAAGAATGAGATTGCATGTCTGTGAGGTTAACCTGGCAACGGCTGAATGAAGAATGAGATTGCATGTCTGTGAGGTTAACCTGGCAACGGCTGAGTGAAGAATGAGATTGCCCACCAAACTTTTATTTTTCCTTCAGTTGGCAGGTTTCGCAAATCGATGAAAAAGTATTTATAATTTATTTAGCTACCATAGCGTATTTTTATGAAGTTTATATTTTCAAACTCTCTAGATCTTCATGTCCTACAGCTAAATGAACCTCTTCTATAACATGTAAGATGTCTACGACTGGTAAATAGTATTTGTTTGTTTCACCTACTAAGATAAACTTTTTCATGTTACCAATTTTTATAGTATCAAAGATTTTCAATCGATGGTACTACAAAAAAATGTCTTATTCACAGCAGATTTTACTACTTCCACCTCCATCAAAAGATGATTTATTGTAAGTATCTCGTATCATTACATTGAAGTGACTATTTTTATCTGAATTATGCAACTGCTCAAAGAAATACACTTTCTCTCGTCTCCCTCCAACCTCTTCACATTACTTTTCATCCCCCCTGCAGTAGAACAACGACAGATAAACACTGCGACTAATAAATACTGGCGCCCGTCTCGGTGGCGTAGTTGGCTAACGCGCTAGTCGTGTTGAGCTTGACTGCTGAGGACGGGAAGATCGAGGTTCAAATCCCGGTCGGGTGTTCCTAAATGGTTTTCCCACTCTCCCTCCACGCAAATGCGGGTTCACTTCCTCTAATTTGACCTTCCCAATTCTTGATCCATTAGCGCAATTAGTGCTTAAAGCGTATAACCCGAACGGGTAGTAAGACGCGGTGCTAATATTATTATTATTATTATTTTTAATAAACACTAACAAAAATAAAGACTACCTAGTCATACGCACTGGTCAACCGCAAATAATAAGCCGATGCAATTATATTATTATTATTATTATTAGCACCACGTCTTACTACCCATTCGGGTTATACGCACTTACGCTAATGTGTAATGGTAGGGTGATAGTGAGATGAAATGAAGGACCTACAGTTTAACGTGGAATCCGAACCACGGTGGAGGCCTGGCATTCCCCACATTCACAAGATGTCTTGTCAGAGGTGAAGGAAGGGTTTGGTATTCAGATAAATCTTTGCCGGGACCTGGGATTGAACCCCGGCCGCCAGCATAGAAGTTGACACCTTACCCCTAGACCACCAGGTCACCGATACAATTATAATAACGTACACAGCTCATAGAACAAGTCACACATTCCCAACACAAGTTTGATACTGCAAAAAGCACTTTTAACTGACAGATTTCAGTAAGAACCAGTTTTTCACTGTCAACACTGTAAAAACATCGATATTGTTTCTGTTTTAACTAGATATAATTGGCACTTGATCGATCATTATAAAATTAATAATTATTTAGTTAAAACTATTATTGATGAAATGGTTATGTTGCAACTAGTTTTACCTCATGGGAACGGGTTTTAACTAATTTAGGGTTCTAATTGTAATATAATTTATACATAGGTATAAATACGCATGAAAACCTCCTTAGCAAAACTAAACCACAATATGAGGTACAAATTAATAACATCAAAAGGGGCAGAAAAAAGAGCAATAGGAGTGGGTGGCTGAAGTTCTTGTTTTGAATGTTTAAGTTTGGACGGTCGTCCTAAAAAATGATATATATGTATATACGTACCCAAAAAGAAAAAAGCTATATGACCTAAGGGTATTATTTTTATTCCTAACATTGAAGAAAACTTGAAGTTTCATTGTTGGTATTTATTCATAAATAACATAATTAAATATATAAGAATACGAATAAGTTTGAACAATATATAGAGATATTAATAAATTATAATGATAGTTGAGTTGGCAAACAAATAGTATTCTTTAAGATTTAGAATGATTGAAGTAAAAACAAAAATTATATCAAAGTTAAATGTAGTTTTACACTCAAAGCAGCTGCATCAGAAAAGAACAATAATAAATAAATCATTTATTTCCACACGGAACAAACTAGTAAATTTACGTGACCCTCGTAAACAAATATCAGTTACAAAATCTATCTTCATTATTTACAAAGGTGAGTTCTCAAACTTCCCTCATCTTTTTAAAATCCTCTATACACATTCCCATTATACACGAAACCCTAACTAAAGTGCACAATAATAATAAGGTCAATAGATATTCTCAAGAATAAATTTTAAACTACAAGTGAAAACTGTTTTGTTATATTTATAGACAACAGAACCAAACTTGGCTGCAAAATATCAATATTAGCCTTCATTATAAAATTTATTTCTTCTCACAATCAAATCAGAAATTATATCCTCAAACTAATCGATCTTCACAAAAATAACCTAAGTATCGACATATTCAATATTAAATTAAATATTGATACCCACAAAAATAAATCAAGTATCGATATACATATAATAATCGACTTTTTTCATACGTGATAAAATTCAACATCGATCTAAGATCTACATGCATTATAAATTTACTTCTGCAAAATTAATAATATATTGCCGAAACAAGAATTTTGAAAAGTTAAATATCTAAAAAAAATAATTAATAATGATGAAGTAATACTAAGGCGAAAAAGAAATTTGTTATTACCTTTTAACTATCTGATGCTTTAACTTCTTATTCCTCCATTCAAGCTAAGTCCAAGAGTGTCGACAAGTTGTTAAGAACTGTGTATATAGCACATAAATTATCTAAATTATGTCTTAGACATAAATTTATATACATTCTTGACAATGATGCCTACTTGTTTTGATTTATAATTATGTTCAATTTAAAGAGTTATTAACAGTTTAATCAAAGGGGTAAGATTGAGGACGTTTGTTTTTAGAGGACATATACCTTCATTAGGGAGAGAAAAATAGGGTGAGGATAGCGATCACTCTCAATGTACCCAGCTGATATTTGAACCTCGGCCTCCAATAACCTGCAACCTCATACCACGTCATCACTGGTGCGGATACCTAGCTGGTGAGTGCATTTAATCCTAAATAGTTGATAATGTAAAAAAAAAATCCATTAACTTTCACGGCGCTTCTGTTTTGCGGATGGTGTGCATTATAAAAGTAAACTCAACGTATCTCCTCAGAAGTTAGTGTTTTCCCCCACTCAGAATCAACAAGCCCATGACATTTTGAGTTAAGGGATTTCCCATGATCCAAGCGAGATAATTGAGATGCGCGACCATTCCTTTGTGTTTCTTAAATTCACATACTTGTGAGAGTTTCCAGTAACATGCATGAGTTTCTTAGAACAATCGCAAGAATGACCGTGTATATATATACACACACACACACACCTATCCTCCAGGTTCATTCTTGCGATTGTTCTGGGGGGATTAGGGGTGGATGAAAATTGACGTCTGGTGGCGCAAATGCCTTTGACTCATCTTACCTCTCCCACTTTTGTACATTTGCATTAAATTTAATTGGAAAACATTCAAACACAATCACATTATAATAAATTTAAAACATTTTCTTTGTTTTTAAAAGAAATTAATTGCTTAAAAACACGTGCTTTGAAGCTTAAATTTAAAAAAAAAACTGGGAGGGGGCCAGACCCCCCGGTAGTGCGTTCCGGAACTTAAAATTTTAGAAATCGACCACTGTAATATACATGTACATACATACATATATATATATATTAGATATATATTTGAATTTTGTTCCCTCTTCTTGAAGCTTTTAGCTACTTTGATAATTTTCAATTAGGTTTATTTAATTTTGGTTTTTATTTTAAATATAGGGCTTTGAAAGAAAAATACTAAACTACTGATTTTAAAAAGTAAGTTTAAAAACCTTGGGGACAATACATACAGATACATTTTCACAAAAATATTGTTATCTGACAGCTAGAAAAGTGACTGATCTACTTTCATGTATTTATTCTGCAGACATCACTGTTGATAGATATCATCATTACCTATAAAATAATACTAATAATAAAATAACATTTTATTATCGGTGGCAGCAAAAAAAAAACCTTTGTTTTTTCAAAAAGTTTTTTTCTTATAACAAAATCCTCATAGTAAAAAAAGAAGCTTTCAACACTTTTACCTTAGCCCTGTGATAGATAGATAGTGTCCTGACTGAAGCACCATTGACTATGGCTCATAGAGAATATCCTAAATGCGCCAAAAGGGAATTTTGTCTATTCCAGGCACAACCACACGATTTGACCGGATAGTGGAGAAAGGAGAGGGAGGAAAAGGGGGAGGAGGTAGAGGTGTGATACTACGAAATGAAAGTGACGAGATCCTGTTCCGTCTGCCGAGTGAGTTTCCTATGATTCATGATGATGAACTCGCAGACGGCCGTCATTCACTTATCTTTCTGAGACCACGTTACACTAGATAAGATGTTCTCAACCAGTGTGCCGTAGGTCCTTCACAGGTGTGCCGTCAAATTCTGATTAATGTTTAATCGTGATATCTCTGCAAATTAGTATTTTTTTGTTTAACTTTCTCGAACATCAAAATGCAAAAAAACGGGAGTTAATTATCAAACTTGAACACAAAATATGAAAGTTGCCGTATACTTTATACGCCCTAGTTTTAGTGAATTAAAAACAAACAAAAAAAAGTCGGGTTAATACATTTCAAATTAATGTAATAATTTGATTACTATTACTGCTTGGAACAATTACTATAGATTATTGTTTTAAAACTACTTTCAGGATTAAATATTCCCATTTATTGTATAAAATGTTGCATATCATATTTAATGTCGTTTGTGAATTTATTTATTTCCAAAACTTGTTTTAAAAAATACGGGATTTTCCTTTAAATCTATTCAGGCATGCATAAGAAAAATCTAGAATCCAAAAATGTGCTGTGAACACAAACCGGTTAGAAACAACCGCACTGTATGACGGGAAAGTAATACTTTTACCCTAGACAAGTGCTTTCTCTTTATAGGATTATAGAGCAAAAAGAAAAGGCTCAAACCCACTTCGGTGGCCACATGGTCTAACGTGTTAGGCCTACTCTCGTGTTGTTTTGGAGCACCAAAGATGGGGAAATCAGGGTTCAATCCCGGTCGGGTGCACTGAGGGTGGTTCTTCCCTAAACGGTTTCCCGCTCTCCATGCGCGCAAATGCGGGTTCGCTTATTCTAAATTAAACCTTCCTAATTCCTAACATATTAGTGTAATTAATACATAGGCGTATACTCCGAATGGGTAGTAAGACTCATATATATATATATATGGGTAGTAAGACTCATATATATATACATGGGTAGTAAGACTATATATATATATATATATATATATGGCATTTATATAATTCTCATTGAGGTAAAATATTTAGATTAAAATGGAATATTCAATAAACCCCACTGATGGTACTTCCCTTAATCGCCTTTGGTACATAATNTATATATATATATCAGTGGGAAATATAAAACAGGAACTTCCCAAGACAAGTATGAAATTGACTAAATGGCGTAATGAACTGGAAATATAGAGGAGTTGAAATACAACCTATAGTAAGTATTAACTGTGTGTGGACAGAGTTTGTGACCACGCTTTATTACCCGTTTGGGCTATTGGCATATGAACTAATTATTCTAATGTGCTAGGGATGTGTAAGTTTGAATTTATAGAAAGTGTGCCAACATTTTCTTGGGGGAAAATAAGGATAACCAGCTATAGAAAACTACCCTCAATACACCCAAACGAGATTAGAATTTCGACCTCCCTGTCATCAGTAGTCCAGTCTAGTGCAAGAGTGACGCCTTTTAGTAGACCACTAGATCACTGAAGTTGACCAGAGTTTGATTGAAATCGGAATAAACTCAAGGGTTTTCAAAATATCAGACATTCTTAGCCAAATCAGTATGGACCACATTATCATAACATTCATATTTATGGATTCGTCTTAAGCAAATTCTTAAGACATAAGATCTTTCATATGAGTGCCGTGTTTTGTTGAAATAAAATTATTTTTCATTTTTAAGCTGACCAAATTAGTACACCTTTTGGCCAAACCAGTTCTTTTGCCTGCAGGAATAAAATAATTGCATTAATAAGAATAGTAACTAATTTCCAAGAAGATATTCTTATTTATGATTAATCTAAACAAATATTATACAATTTGCTGCATTATTTATCACTCAACAATTTTACCATCATGGTTTTGTTTTCTAATAGGATAACTAGAAAAGGAAATGTTGACAAATTTCTTGCTTCATTGATTTTCCTATAGGACAATTACTAGGGAAGCAAATGTTGAAGATTTTCCTTTTCCCCTTTTCCTATGCCACAAGGTAGAAGCTACCACCTACCCAGTGGCGGCTCGTAGCTAAAATTAGTGGGGGTGCTGCTCCAGAAAATTTTTGACCTTCGTTTTAAAATTGTGTAAAAGGAAAAAAAAAACATGTACAAAAAGAAAATTTATTCGGGAACTTGATAAAATCTTAACAAAAAAAACAAAACAAATTTTTTACTTACTTTAACTTAAATTGTTAGGTACAGTTCAAACTCGATCTATTAATTTAAAAATGAAATCCATTCTTCTTGTTTTAATTTCCGCAAAAAGTTTAGTAATTTTCTCCTTGAGCTCTGGATGACAATTGAGGAAATTTTTTTACATTGAAAGTACTGCAAGTGCATTTAGTCTTTTTGTTAAATAAAGAACTGAAAAAAAAAAAGAATCAAATAGAATAGCTGGAAGCAGAATAATAATAATCTAATTATACACTCTTCTACACTTTATCACATTCAAGAATATGATACATGGTTTTTAAGCACAACACACGCCGAGTAAAAAAAACAACCTTCCTTCCACCATCACGCCAGAGCCAGCACTGCGAGAGCAACAGTGCTTTCGCTACCTGGCAGTCCCGTCTTGCCCCTCCCTCCCCCATGCGCGCTTGCGCACAACAGTCAAACACCACGTCGCTGGCACTGTGAAGCGCACAGTTCCATACAAAGATTTTGGTATCTTTTTCATAAACTGGGGATGGCTACTGAAGTACTGACATTAAGCTTAAATAATATATATTGTACTACAAAAATAAAGAAAGAATTAAAGAAAAAAGGACTCATTATATTAAATATTATCGATATTATCAAGTGGAAATAGGGGGTGCTGCAGTTCCGCAGTGTCTATACACGAGCCACCACTGCACCTACCATCACTTTCGCCACGACACAATATTGTAAGAAGGCCTTAATGCACACGTACACATATGGACCGTAGCGTGTACCTCATTACGGTAATGCTTCCTTGAACGGTACATATCCCTCGACATAACAGTTTTGTCAGCCACAAGAACACAGCCTACGATGATGTTGTTGGTTCAAAGACCTATTGTTCGTAGCCACATTGTAAAACTCGATAGCATATATTTTAATGTTAATAGGGAGAACCTTATCTGACAGAAAAGTTAACAGATTCTCTTTCACGTAAACATATGTCAATTTTTAATAGATATATCCAATACCTTGAAAATAACACGAATAATATTTAAAGTGTTATAGATTTTGACCACTGTAAAGTATGTTTGTATTTTCTAAACTTTCTTTCTACCAAAATCTTACTCTAGTTGAAATATAGCTTTTAATATAGGTGGCTGAGAGCATCCTACTGCAACCATTAACCCACAAAGTAAAATCAGTTCAAACACTGTTAGTTACAATCTGAGCTTTTTAAATCAACCGATTTTCGTCTTATCTTTAGTCATTTAAAAAAAAACATTCGCAGTCATCCTGTATTTTAGCAACAAACAGAATTGTGGCCAAGATAAAATAGAGGTGTTCTGTTACTAAATAATCTTTCGAATGTTGCTTTATGGTGTGTGGGGATGAAAGGGGCTTGTTTAAATAATTAACCATGCTCTCATATTAGACCAGACACTACAAAAGCTATTAGTAAAAGCGTGTGTGTAAAAGGGAGGAAAGCGTCCTATGGAATATAAAAAAAAAAAAAAATCGGATGATTCTAGAAGCTATTTGAAAATGTGTATTTTTGTAAAAGGGAGAAAAGCATCCCATGCATTAAAAAAATTGGCTGAATTTAGAAGCTATTTGAATATGTGTATTTATGTAAAAGAGAGGAAAGTGTCTCATGCATTTAAAAAAAATAATTGGATGCATTTAGAAACTATTTGAAAATGTGTGCTTATGTAAAAGGGAGAAGAGCGTCCCAGGATAAAAAAAAAATTGAATGAATTTAGAAGCTATTTGAAAATGTGTATTTATGTAAAAGGGAAGAGAGCATCCCATAATTTTAAAAAAAATTTTGGATGACTCTAGAAACTATTAGAAAATGTGTAGAAGTACTACTCTAGATATTCAAATAAGTTCTAAAAATTTAAATTTCAAAGTTGGTGTCAGCGAAATAGGGGAGGGGGGGGGGTGGGTGTAATCCAAAATTTCAAAACTAATTGAAACACCTACTTACCAGTGTGGTATATAACAACATTCAGCAGAGAGATAGCTGTGCCATACCATAAAATCTGATAGTCTTAAATTTTAAAATGGAACTCTGGGAAATAGAATGGAGGGCTTAAACAGAAAACAAAGCTTTTAATTGGGATGATAAACAATTGTCAGAAATGTAGTGACAAATACGCAAATAGTTATCAAATATTTAAGTTTTCTAGTTCGGGGTTTTTGAAATATGTGAGGGGAGGATTTCCAAAATCTATATTAAAAAACACTTCTCATTTTGTGTTTAAAGATTTAAATTTGTCAGCCTGTAGCTAAACCTCAAAGATTATGAAAACAAACTAAATTTCAAAACTAAAGATGGGAAGTTGGGTGTCATCTCTGAAAATTTCAAAGCTAATATAATATAACATTTCCCTTATGGTATAGAAGTGAAATATTTACTTAAAGGTATAGGGACAACACCAAATAACCAGAAGCATCTGAAATTTTTAAATTTCAAAACAAGGGTCAGATAATTGGGTTGGGACTGGGAGTGGAGAGATTTAAATTACCAACAATGTAGAAAAAAACATTTTTTGGTGCGGTAGGAAAATGATAGACTTGCAAGTAGTTACAAAGACCACTCCAGATGATCAGAAAATACTGACAATTGGTTCCATAATTTAAGGCGTATAAGATTACACAAAAAGTTAGAAAAAAACTGGTGTATTAGAATATCGAAATATGGCCGGTAATTACGGGGAACAATATGTATCTATAAAAAACCATTATTTGATGTAGGATTTTTTATAACTTTGATGTTCTTTTAACCAATTTTGTTTAGTAATAATATATATCACACCGTTATACTTCTATTACGATCGTTTTTAGAAAAATATTTTTGGATTACAGTAAATCCCTATTTTTACATAATGTTTTTGTCAGTCTGCCTATTTTTCACGTTTAGTCACATCATTTAAACCAATAAAGGATTAATATTTAAAATTATATAAATTTTGGATAACTTTACCTTTGGTTAATTTTATATTATAATTAAAAATAAAGCTTCTTAAAGATCCCCCGTGTGAAGAACGGGCACACAAGCTAGTTAGTTCTAATAACAGATACACGGCACACTCAGATTCTTACAAAAATAAAATTTATAACATGGGTAAATATTGTGTCCAGAATACTAAATTGGTAAGGTTTGTACACACAAAGTAAGACCGATTATTTTACTAATCAATCACTTTATGTACCTGGGCTCAAGCAGCATTAGGGATTTAGTAGGTCTAATATTTTTAAGTATGGTTAGTTAAATCCGTAATTTTTGTCACCGCGTCTTATTAATTGTTCAGGTTATACGCATAGATTATAATTACTCTAATGGGGTAGGGATGAGAAAGGAATAATTTTATAGGTAGTCTACCCGCATTCGCGTGGAGGGAGAATGGGATTTTTTTAGGACATGACTGGGATTCGAACCCTTATTTCTCCGCTAGTAGCAGGCCAATCTCTAACACGAGAGTGACGTCTTAGACCGTTTAACCACTTTAGTGAGTATCGATCTTTAATTTTTTTTCTATACTTGGCACCCATACTTTATATAAGCGAATGGTAGTACAGTTTCACGTCAACTTTGATTTGTAAAATATATTATAAATAATTATAAATATCTGGCTTGTTGAAAAGTTCATAATCCATTAATGAATTAAACACCCTTTGGTTTGGACTTGTTTTGTTGAGTGATGACTGGTGTGGGAATGTCTTGTGTGTCAGCCAGAGTAAGGTAACAGATGGGAGTGGCCTAACCAACTCTTGGCTCCACCCCCCTAAAGTTCAGTGTTCCGTCCAGAAATAGCCCTAGTTACAAGGGGCGAGATTTTAGCGTTACAGCCTCTAAGTAGATAACAAATTACTCTATAATTAAGCTTTAGATTTTACATATTTTTATAATAAATTGGTCTTAGAGAATTTAAAAGCTAGAACTCCTTTTATAAAAAGTCAAAATGCTGTGTTATTACAATTTTTAGGCTGTGTCAAAAATAGTCTATTTTAGCATATTTTCACAAATGATAAAAAATAAAGTAAATAAAAAACAAAACTAAAATTAGAAACAGGTCCAACTTTTACATCCTTCTCTTACAAAATAAAACAAATCCCTTGTTCCTGCGATGTATTTACGAGGCTCTATAGGATACGTAAGTTGGTCATGCAAACCAGCAAATACATCGCTCTGAAATGGGCTCTTAAGTTGGACACTATTCTTGGCATGACCTCACTATATTAGTGTGATCGGATTTAAAGTACCAAGCACTAAAATTACAGTTTAATAAATAAAACATCAAATATTAACCGTTTTATCCATTGTAGAATTTTTCTTTGGTATAAAGGTTCACAAACAGTGGTTATAAAACACTCCACAATAAATATTTAAAAAATACAATTTCACACAAAAAGTCATTACACTTTTACCATTTAACAAGATAATGTGCGTTCACAATATATTTTTTCATATAAAACTCGTTGGACAAAAAAATATATATAACACTTTGTAGAAAAAGTATGTAAACAATCTCAACATTAGTTATGTACAAAATGGCACTGACAGGGCCTTAATTGATAATTTTAGGCCTTCTTTAATCTATATGGAATCTCTCGACATATCCCAAGTTCTCATCTAGGTCGTGAAAATGATGTCAAAGACCGGAATTCTTGTGTGGTCCATGAACAGTCTTACTTCTTCGTTGAAAAGCTTTGCGTTTTCTTATCATTCTCTGTAATAAACACACAATGTTGTATTAAATTGAGATCAGGAAGAGTGTGCATTAGTTTCAGTATGTGAATATTTCTCATATAGATCTACCTAAGGATTTGTCAGAATTTATTTGGGTAGGTCAAGAGGGTTTCCTCTATTTTATTACTACACAGTTCCCTTTATTTTCTGGGGTCTCCTAAAGGAATTCCTATTTTTGCAGAGGTCTTATGTTGACGTATAGAGGTATAACATTTAATTTGTCATATTCACTAGTGTGAAGTCATGTAATTGGTGTTTAACAGGCGAGTTTGAGTTTGATGGGGAAATATATTAAATCTTTATGAAACCCAATATATTAGGGGTTTAAGAGTGGATAAGAACTGTGTTCTAAAATACAAATCCCTACTATTTAAAGCTTTCACTTAGTGTCAGATTCACAAATAGTCCATCTATTTATTCACTTTTGTATTAATTCTATGGCATTAGGAGCTTGAAAGTTCACTGTCGCACTTATAAAAGTACACCACCCATTCTTTTAGCCTGAACCAGTTCTATAAAATTCACCTCACTACACCCTGTACCTTCAAGATTCATTCTAATTCTCTCCTCCCATCTGCGTATATGTTTTCCCACTGATTTCTCACCATTATGTTTGCCAGCTAATAACCCGAAAATGGTTCTGGCTTCTAACACTTGCCGTGAATGTCCTACACAACGTAGCCTGTGATATTTGACTACCCTAACACTGTCTGGTGAAAAGTACAAGGTATGTCACGCATCATTATGTAACCTCCTCCACTCTACATGATCTAAATACCCTTTTAGAGAAAATATATTGCTGAACACTATTAAATTCTAAGAAATAAAAATATCGTTATTTTATATAATAGTAGTGAAATTTTATTGATATAAGATGGGAGGGGGAAGTAGTAAAAAAGTTTTGGAGGCTGTACTTTCTGACCATTTTTCCTTCAGTTAATGTTAGAAAACTGGAAGAAGCTAGAAGCCATTTGTTGTGGTCATCATTTGTAGAATTTTGGAAAATTATAATCTTTCAATATCTATTTTGAATGTTTTAAATTTGGATACTCTTAGAAGCTATTTGGAGTAGTAATCCTCAGGAAAAATTGTTAAAAGTTTTGATGTTTTTAAAAGCTAACATAAGAAGTGCTCAACAGATTTTTATATTAGAAAATTAATTTTAATGTCTCTAAAAGCTATTTGAAGTGGTATTCCACCTGATTTAAAAAAAATTAAATCAGATACCCTTAGAATCTATTTAGTGTGATCCTCGTTTGGACTAAAAATAATAATTTATGCATATAGAAACTATTTGGAGTGGACACCTATGGGTATTTCTTTAAAAAATCGGATGCCTCTAGTAGCCATATAGAGTGAGTGATTTTCACCTGGAAATGTTTTGAAAATTAAATGCCTTTATAAGCTATTTGAAGTGGCCCTTCATTTGCAAACCTTTGAAAAATTGAATGCCTCTAAAAGTTATATGAAGTTTGATATAAGGCCATCTTTAAGCTTCATATTAAAAACTTGGGAAAATTTCAGGAAAGGGGAGGAGAGGGTTTTAACCCCATAATCATCCTTCCTATGACCATAGGTGAAATGGCTGCTTTGTATATTCTTTCTCAAGCTGTGTTCTCTGTGTAATCAAGTACTCAGTCTTCTTATCGTTCACTTCTAAACCTATTTCCAACTATTTATTTGTAAAATTATTCGTGTTTTCATGTTTTTTTTTATAGGAACAACAAATTCTCTTTGCTCTCCATTTATCTTGGTTTTACAGGTGCGTGGAAACTTGCTAGAAAAAATTGACTCATGTACTAACTACTTGGGTATAAATGTTTATTGTAAGCAAAGAACGATTTTTTAGTTTACACTCGACACTATTATTGTTTAAAGACATTCCAAGACAAAATATATCATTAGAGTCATTATTAAAGTTAAAAACTTGAAACCAAGTAAAGAAATAAAGGCAAAAAATTTGGACACTTGAAAGATACATAATAAGGATGAAGAAAAAACAATTAATGAACAAGACGATGCTGGGAAAATTTATTAAAAGATAGCATTGTTACATATCAGGATATTTAAAGCTGCCCCCCCCCTTCCCCTCTCATCATTAATGACAAGAGAACAAAGTTTTTATAGGGTGGGTACACTTGGCATTATTTTTATTATTAGTACTTTTAACAGGAGTTTTATTGACGATCAATTCAAGGGGCGGAGATAATTAAAGCAACTAGCAGGAAACACACAAGCATTAATTAGCACCAGGGTGGGCAAGCCTCCCGCCAATCGCTAAAAGTGGCAACATTTTCATGTAAGTGTTGCGTTTGCCTGCCAATGCAGTAAAATAAACTTTTCCTTTCTAGCGTGTGCTGGTTGTAACTTGATATTTATTTCCGGCATTCCATTGGAAGCGTTCCACAAATTCATTGACTTCATATATTCATTCAATGTTTCTGCAACTTGTTAAACAGAAGGATTGTCAAATTTTACATTAAATTGTATTAAATTTTCAATTTGAACTATTTTCATCATTTTCGTTTGAATTTGTAGCTGAATAGTAAAAGGCGTATATGTTTTGAATAGACGTGTACAAACAGTTTGTGTAGTTTTAAATATTCAATTGAGCAACCCGATTTTTCATTTATTACATAGGGTGGTGAGTTTCACTTCTCATTCACCACACACGTGGCTACTTTAGACAAAAATGTTGCCCACCCCTGAACTATAGTGTGAAAAAACAGGGAAAAATCAAGTTAGAGTAAAAATTTAAAAACAAACCCTTGCTACACATTGCTGGGGTTCTGAACTCCGTATTACCTGTAAACGGAGAAGAAAACAAAAAGTGGCATTGTGAGTTTAACGCCTTAGACTAATAACCCATCTCTGTGGATGATTATGATCATGCTTACATGTGGGAGAACAAATTTATCTCTTCAATGGAGTTCTAACTGATTTTTATAAGTTAAAATGAAAGAATAACTATTCATTATTGAGGTAATCCCTGGTCCTTGTTATAGAAGCAAATTTTACAGCAAAATGTTTAAATGCTTGAACTATAAGAGAAGGGAATATATTCGTAAGGGATTTGATTATAAAAAGTATGGACATATCTCTTCTCCATAAGACATAGAAACCCCAACGATTGTGAGACTATTGCATTCAACCACCAAACGCTGTAGTCAATATGAGTACAAGAAGAGAATTGAAATCGTTGTTATTACTCTATTGTAAACACAGTAATTTTTTGTGTGCTCCACGTCTTACTACTTGCTCTGACTAGATAGAAATAAGGATTCAAATAAAATACACAAACACTTGCATGGAAGGAGAGTGATAAACCATTTAGATCAAACCGCCCACAATATATATGTGCTTGGGATTCGAACCGCATACATTGTGAGGGTGATATCTTAGATAATGCAATCATTGATTTATTTAAAACATTCTTAGGATGAATTACAATGAAAAGTTAACTTTAAAATTTAAACTTTCTCGAGTGCACTTCTTCCAATTAAGGTGGGGATGTTGGGAACTCGGAGAAAAGGCCAGTGTTTTTGCAATTTTTATAGCAAAACATTTTTTTTTGTCCAAATAATTCAAAACTTCTTCACTACAATCATAGATATAAATTTTCTTCATATGGTGACGTCAACAGTTGTTGAATATCTGTCCCGGGTCTCTTGGAATTTAATGACAACTTTTTCTCTTAATTTAAAAAGTTTTTCATCTAATGCCTCTCTACTCATGATATTCAACAACTTGTGATATCACCATGAAGAAAATTAAACTATATGTTTGTACTGAAGAAATATTCTACATATTTTGACCAAAAAAAGATCTACTATAAAAACTGCAAAAACACTTACTTTTTTCCCGTGTTCCCTAAATCCGCAACTTAAGAGCCCATCCAATCCAACGAATAACACCTAGCCTAGGAAGGTAATACAGCTCCAACCAGATGTATATCACAGTGTGATGTTAAACATTCTACTTTAGAAGACAGAGGGTTTGAGACAAATGAAACAGGGTTACCATATTTTAAGAAATATAACAAAATAGAAACATAAATTTTTTTAAATGAAAAAAAAAAAAAAAA